>OOFC01044256.1:0-22005 GCA_900323345.1 Pseudochromis fuscus | reverse complement strand
TTACTTATACCTTTGTTTTTGATGTTTATGTTGTTTTGCTTTTGTGTTGTTGTTATAATTTTTTGTTGTTGTTGTCCTGGTTTAGGTATCAGGCACGTATGATAATACTTGTAGATATACATTTCACAATTATCTCTGATACTTTGTCTTTTAATGTTTTTTCTACCTGAAAAATGATAAATAAATCATTAATAAAAAAAAAGGATTCGCATGAGCTAAAAACCTTTCACACACTCTATTTACAACATAAATGAGAGTTTTCTAATTGGAAACCATCAGATTATTCAATGATTTTCATTCATTTTCTGTTGCTCCAGGGCCATTGAAGCCAAGAAGCTGTAGATCCTAGAGTCATGTCAGATTAATGCTTTATACAAAATGATACATGATGAATCAAAATGAACTTTTGTCTCTACGTAACAAATGTCCAGCTTCAAAAAAGCTGAAAAATGACATTAAACAGGCATCAAGGGTTGAACTACTGATCCAAAGATGATGAGTTGTCCTCCAATGAGACCAGCGCTGAAGTCAAGTCTCACACACTTAGAGGCGTCCTTGTGTTCAAGGGTTAGACCCGCCTCCTCAATCCTCCCTGCATGTCCAAATATGGTCATTTCAGGGTCAAAACAATCAACATGGTGACGTTCAAATGATGATCTCCTGGTATCAAAAGTCCACAAAGCAACAGGTGATGTCACGTTAGCTTTGTCCATTCTTTATACAGTCTATGAGGACAAGAGACTGTGCTGTGAAGTGAGCTGCAACATGACAGCAAATCAGGAAAGTTTTCAGTGATTCTCATGCCACAACAGTGCAGAGGGAGCTGCTGGTGGTGGTCCCTCGGTCTGTCCACCCCGTTGGTCCACGCCTACATCTATTGGATGGACTGTAACAACATTTGGGTCACATCTTCATTTAGGATGAACTGTCAGGATCCTGACTAATTCAGCCCCATCATCAAATCAACCCAAATCCCTGCAGAACTAATGGCGTTCCCATCAGCCTCAGACTTCCAGGAAAGAGGAGAAGAAATCCCATCCCTCCGGGTCATCCAGAGTTAACAGCCTGAAGCTTTTCTTTTCTCTTTGAGCTGGTGTTACTCCGGTCGTACTAATTTGTTCAGCTGAGTCAGACAGGAATTCGACTTGTTCCGCTCTCGCCGTGTTTCTGCATGTGTCAGAGCGGAGACACTGATCTGCTCCTTGTAAGGATTGAGGCAGGCAGGTCGAGACACAGTTTGCTGGCTGTGTGCAACACGTGAAGCAACACCTGCGTAACACGCTCCATTACACAGAAGCTGCTGCATGACATCCTGAGGTTTCACTCTAATAGTACACACAGAAAAGTTAAAGATCATGTGTTCCTTGGTCCCCTGTAATGTTGCTAACAAACACTGGGTTGTGGAGAAGACTCGCTACATATAAACAGACTGATGGACTTACAATGTTTTTAGAAATCCACTGGTCCAACACACAAAACCTACAGAAGAAAAGTTTTTTTTCCTTATTTTTTCTACCCTTAGGTGACAATTTCCTTCTTATTTCCTGTCTTTCTGTCTGACCTGAACATCACCTGTCAAGTGGCAGTTGCTTGTTGCTCACAGTATTGATGTCTGGTGAATTTATATGGGTTTCCTAATGGTAACAACATGTTGAAATCAAGCGTTTCAGTTCATCAGGATACACTTCAACTGTTTATAGAGGGGACAAAGCTAATGTGTTGGTTTGTGAACTCACGTTTTGAAGCAAGGACTCCACAAACCAACACTTTATTATTGTTTTTATTGGAGCCAGAATGACCATATTTGGATATGATGGAAAAAGTGAGTAAGCCGCTCTGCTCCTTGAACCCAAGGACGCTGTCTAATGTGGATGAGACTCGACTTCAGGTCTGGTGTAAGAACAAAGTTGGTTGTTAGCAAACGGTTCTTGCATCTGTCATCACTGTCTGTTGCTTTTACTTTCACTGTCTCTCTTTTGTTTTTTTTTGTCTTGTAAAGCAGTTTGTACCTTTCTTTTGAAAAGTGCCATAAATAATGTTATTATTAATATAATTATCTAGTTTAACCCTCCCATTATGAACAATAATGCGTTCCTGGGGGAGTGTGACTGAGTGAATATTTAATTCTGCAAAGTTTGTGTGTGTGTGTGTGTGTGTGTGTGAGATTAGGGTGAAATATATCACATTCACAAAGAGAGAAACTGTCCCAATGATTCATTTCTGACTTGTTTCAGTTTCCACTTTCACTGCTGGTTCAAATGGACCTTAACAGTGTCTCTGTGATATTCACATGCAAATACAGGAAATGAACCATATTCATTTTAAATGGTGATGACACTGACTGAGGCCAGAAGAAGTTTCATGTTGGAAAAAACACTTCAATAATATTTTTTTCTGAATTTCAGACAGCGGGTCAGTTAGACGTGCAACATAACAGGAGGTTAATAAACTGAAAGAAAACAGACTAATGCAGCTTTAATGTTGATGTGATGACACGGCCCACCGGCAGCACTCTGAACAGAGTCAGGTTGTCTAGCTCCAGGCTGCTGCACTTAAAGAAAGACGTGCAGGATGGACAGGAGGATTTTATACAGCAGGTCACTCTCTTTACACCGCAGCACCATGTCACTGTACACCTGTGTACTGTCCTGATCTCAGTGTGTGTGTGTGTGTGTGTGTGTGTGTGTGTGTGTGAGGACCACTTACCTACTCTGAAGTTGGGTGCTGTCAGAGTGTCTGTGGCGTGGCCGTTCTCACTGATGATGGTGGTGGTGTTTCCCATCTCGCAGTTGTTGTGACATCTGCCTCCGATGCAGGTCAGCTTGCAGATGGTGGGGGTGAAGACCACCTTGATCCTTCCTGTATGGTTGCCCGCTGCCATCGAAAACACGGCGCAAACCAAGAGGAGGGGGAGGGAGAGCAGAGGGACTTCTGTTAGTCTCTGATCCATTGGATGTTAAACTGCCTTCAGGTTCGGGCTTGCAACTAGTGAGCCTCCAATCAAAACGAAACAAAAAAAATACTATGTAATTTTCAACTTTAAAAAAAAAAAAACTCGTGATGCGTTTCCTCCCTGTACTTCAAACGACCCCTGCCTATCTGTTCCTCCTCCTTCTCCACTGCTGCTAAATCCAGTGGCGCCTCTGAAATGTGAGCAGGAATAAAGAAAAAAAAAACGGGAGCGAGAGAAGTCAGCAAACAAAACTCTGGGATGCTTTCCAATTCTTGATCAGAAGTCTCAGAGAGGTGGATATTGGCATATCAGCGCCGAGCTTTACTCCAAAACAGACAAACAGCGGCTTTGCCACCTTCTGCTCCTGTGCTGGATTTCCTTGCTCTCCAGTTTCTTCAGTTACTATTAACTTTGCTGTTGAATGAAGAAAAAGAGCTGCAAGAATCTTTTACTATCAATCCACCAGGAAGAAGTCGCAGTAGCCTTCAGGGGGACTGGAAGACAAAAGCTTATCAACCCGTTTCCCTGCCTGAGCGTCTTCTTCCGCACTCTCATAAAAGCCTGCCCTCAGCACTGACTGACAGGAAGAAAGGATGACTGAAGAGCTGAACCTTAACAGAGAAACTGCATCGATCTCCTTCTACCTATTGTACACTATCTTAAACATATCTCTTCAGTTTCATGTAGCTTTTTTTATTCAATTCACCCAATTTAATTCACTTCCTCGGATCTTTTAATCTGCCTTCCCTGTGCGGTGGTTCTTGGCATCCCTGTGTCAGGTCCAAACCCATGTCTCCAGCACTCGCTGCTTTGTCTGTGGCTGTCAGCTGTTCACGCCAGAGAGAGCAGACTCATGGAGCGAAGCCAAGCAGCCGGAGGAATGTTTTCTAAACCTGAGAGGCAGGAAAAACCGCTGGATGAGACGCCTCGGGCTACCTAAACATTCAGTAATAGGTGCAAAATTTAACTATTAAAGAGGGACCTAATATGATGTAGTGGTTACTACAGAACGCCAATGGAAACTGGTTTTAAAAAGACTGCCAGGAGAGTATATAGACGTCCAAGATTTTAAGTCTAAACATGGTTTGCCCAATTCCCTCTGGTTGGGAGATTATTTCCAAAAAGAAATAAACAAGGAAAAGAGAGTGGCAAAGCAACTCTGGATGGGGGAAGTGAAGGTTTTTGCTTCGTTAAAGGAACAATCCGTGAGCTAAATGCAAACAAAAAAGTCAAAAATATCTAATTATCTTTAAGCTGTACTGTCTGTGTTTTGATTTGTTGATTTTCAGGATTTTTTTTCAAGCACAGGGGGTTAAAAATGTTTTGATAATTACCTAAAGTGTTCACAAGGCCCCTCATTTCCACAAAAACTCACACATCAATGGCTACAGAGCTGCCATGCAAGGTGCTAGCCACCATCGGGAGCAACTTATTTCACATTGCTGTCAGTGTCTTGCTCAAGGACACTTCAACATGTGGACAGGAGGAGCAGCGGATCAAACCCATGATCTTATGATTCGTAAACAACCCGCTCTACCACCTGGTATGCCTCCCGGGATGTGTATATCTCCACATACACCAGATTTAAAAGTTTACTGTGAAATACAGAACAACTGGAGCTGAGAGACTGAATTTGTCTCTAATGTAAAGGCTTTAATGTAAAGGACAAAATATAAAAATATGGCAAATTGGTTTAAGAAATCAACTTGTACTGTTGGCTGAAGGTGGGAGACGATCGGTTGTCTTAACTCAACTTTCTACAAAAGGACACGTCAGGTCAAAGCAACACTGTTTTGCCTGTTTGACTGAAAATGCTGTTGTTTATAATGTGGAAGAAATAAGAAAATACAAAAGGCAAAAAGTAAAGAGCCGTGGCTCCAAATGAGTAAAATCACTGCTTCACTAACTGCTGAATCAGCCAAAAGAGCAGCTGCTGATAAGGACAGAGCAGAGCCAAACATGCTGGACAAATGGCAAAAAGCACCTGATGTCTGAATCCAACCTGGTCTATCATGGCCTTTGGGCATAACACTAAAGGTGCTCCAGACTTGAATCGCTTAAATAGTTTTCACTGCGGTTTAAATGTGGTTTCTGACAGGTGGCATAGTGATGTGCTTCAGGGGGAATACGTCTACAAAACAGCCTAAAATGCTCTTCACACACAAACCGTCAAACATTGTATTGTTTTCAGTCAGCTTTTCGAGGAGCTCCATGTTCTACACCAATCCTAACACATCTGAATGACTTTGACAAGGCTCTGAACAGCAGGTCCCCGGCCGCCGCCATGATAAAACATTTCTAAATTCTCTAAAACTTCCTCCCTCCTTCAGCTCCACCACTATGCCTCAGTTAGCTTTGTGCACGTTGCTGGCAGATTTCCTTGGTTGTGTCGAGCATATGGAAAGGGAGTCAGGAGAACATCTCAGACACAACACAGACATCAATCAACTTGAAGGAGGTTCAGCATGAGATTCATCCAGGCTGCAAAGAGGCTGGGGAGAGTGGAGCAGGGAGGAATGATAGCGTGAATGCAGAAGTTAAGGGGCAATTTCTTTCTATCTGATGTTTTCCATTGCACATCAGTGGGTTTATGTGAGTGGTGCAGGGGAATAAGACTGTAGAGGCCTCAGAGAAAAGGTGTGGCAGTGGAGACAATAAAGTGACAAAAGAAACAAGGTCTTTTTAGTAATTTCAGACTATTTTGGACATCAGGTCCATTAGCTGTTTGTAGAGAATTAATATCAACCCTGATGTGCCAAAACCAAAGACTGCAAAGTGTTGTGAGGGCTAGAGTTTAGTCAGTTGGACATATTTGGAGCCAGAGGTGGCCACATTTGGACAAGAGGGAGGAGGCCAATTGGATGGCTAGGGTACTAACTAATGACTGTTTTGATAGACAATTAATCATCAACACCTGAAACGATTAGTTGGCCAATCGGATTATGAATCACACAATTATTAAATTGCTCTTACTTAGCACATAATTTCAACTATTTAACAACTCAAGCTGAACTTCAAAGCTGATGGCTAATAAAAAAACAAAGCCAAAAAAATTGATACTTCATTCCAAAATGCATCTTTTTAACAACTTTGCTGCTGATATCAGCTGCTACGGATACACAAAGTAAATCAGCATCGGCCGTTGCAATATTGTTCATTTGCCACTGAACGCTATTGCTCGTGTGGAGATAGCAGGGAAGGCAGATGCCTCACTCCACTGAAAAACATTTGCATTGAAAAACAACTGGCAACAACAGCCGACAATCAAATTTGCTGGCAACTATTTTTACTATTGATTTTTGTAACTGTTGTACCCCTACCTCAACCCACCCAAATATTATCCACAGAGAAAAAACTTTTAAAAAATTGCAAATTGGACCCACTGTGGATCAGATAGTTTCCAGCACATACCTCAAAGTCAGGAGGATCATTGTTTGTCTCTCCTTGGTCCACTTTCAGTTACTATTTACCACCACTGAGCAAGAGCATAACCCTTGTCATTTCAAAGATGATTTGACTCCACCGTCTAGCTGTAATGATTTGGTCCTTGCCATAGTTGCATTGAACATCGACATCCTGGACACAACAACACCCTCAGTGTGTAGGATTTTTTTCTTCGAGAGGTTCATCTACAGGACAATATCAACACTTATCATTTTTCAGCTGCAAAAGTTTATTTTCCAAAGCCCTGAACGAGGACTTCACAGTCACTACAGTGGTGTTTTATAAACCCTGCATGGCCCTGATGAAGGCCACTGGTCTCTAAAAATGAATTGGTCCTACAATTAAGGTGACCTAAGATCTAAGTGCTACTGATCCTTACTCTGACTGCACACCAGTGTAGCATACTTTCTAAGTCACAGCGGTGACAGCGAGGTGTTCCTCTCTAACCAAACCTTAAGTCGGGGCCCGAGACTGCTAACATTTGTCTGAGGTTGTTTTGGCAGTGTGGGAGAGCTGAGGAATAGCTGAGGGGAGACAGGGAATAACTTTCCCAGATGTGGCACCAAAGCCAGTTGCTGACAGGCCGTCTGTCGCGTGGGACAGGGCTGACAGAGAGGCTGCGGGCTTCCTGTTTTAGGTGCGCAAACACGTTTGCTACTCTCACAAAGTGTAGTGCCGACTGCACACGGGGCAAAAACTAGCCATGGTATTCTCATTAATTTAGGCTCAGAGGCCTGCTATTTGTAGATGCACCACTTCCTGTGCTGCAGAGTAAGTGCGATACAAGTGGCAGGTGTTGTGAGGTACTTGACGAAAAAATAAAAGTTTGATAAGAGTTGAAAAAATTGCTGTAGAATAAAAGTGAGGCAAATATTCACCAACTAGACCTTTATAGTCACATTGATTTAATGGACACAGCAATTAAAAATGTATTTGCCAGTGAAGCACAAGTACAATGCTGTCTTTGGTCTTAACAAGGCCACAGGTGTCATGTTACTGAAGTGAAAGGTACAGAGGTTGGCTGGCCTCGACAGACACTGGCAGCAGAAATGATTAATTCCAGTCTTGGCTCAGGATGCGGATCAAGCACCAGGACTAAATTGGTTCCTGAGTAGGTCAGCATCAATATATTGATAATCTCCTGGATAAACTGTGCTGCCATCGGTTTTTATATAATGCTGATTTATTCTAACATAACTGGCACTTTCAATTCAAAGTGGCTGCTGCAGCTCTGTTGGTGAAGCCGATGCAAGTGTCTCGACCTCGTCAAGTCAAACTGTAAAAATAACTTTGTAGAAGACAGTGAGCATCAGTTTGAAGCCCTATGTGTTTCAGTTAGCCTCTGTCAAGATTAAGGAATTTTTTGATACTCTGTCATATTGATAAGGTTGAATGTCAATCACCAACATATCAAACATTTGTAGCAGCTGCTCCTCCCTCAAACTGTTTAGTCTGTTATTTCTGCAGAAAAAACTTTTGAACATTTTCACATTTTTCAATATCATGTCTGTTTTTTCCTACAGGAACTGAGGACAATAGAATTAAAGAGGATCAATAGCAATAAACATCTGTATCAGTAACATCTTAATGATCCCCGCCCCTCGGCTTAGCAGAAGTTGAGCCAGGTGTTGAGAACAATGTAGCTGCTGTTAATGAACTCCTGTTTACAATTGATTCCACTGCATTGTTTCCTCAGTACTTTTATTAAGAAAAGCTGAAATCTAAATGTTAAGTTATTGCCCAAAGGGAATCTGCTGCAGAATACCTGATACACCACTGCTCTGTTATCTCATTAAATGTGAACTACTAAATTATAAATATTGCAGGTTATGTTTCCAGTGATGGATTTAACTTTAAATCCAGTCCAACTTGGTTTTCTTAAGCTTTAGTAGCAACAGATTTCTTAGCAAGCAGCTCTCTGTATGCACCCAGAGACCGTATATTCCCAATCTTTTTCACGGCCAATTCAAATCAAATAATTTTTCATCCAGTTGAACTTTAGTTGGAGCTATTTATTTACATCAGTTTAAGATTGATATTTTAACATCTATTATTTTTCTTTAAGCCATTTATCCATTACTTCTAACTGTTTAGCCTCTATACATTACTTTTCTCATTATTATTTTAACCATTTCTAGACTGTTATTTATGATTTCCTCTTACCTTTAGTTAATTGTTTCCAGGACTTGACATTAACATTTTCATCACCAGCCACTGGGACTGGTAGTTTTCCAAAGTTACTAGCCACTGAGCGTTTTGACTAGCCACAATGTTGTTGTTAAGAAATTGTGTTTTATATCATTAAAGTTGATGCTGAAGTAAATGATGTTCTTGGCTGTATCATATACCAGTCACTCTGTCTTCCCCTCTTCAATGAACAGTCCTTTGTGGGTTTGTCTCCTTTTCCTTTTCAGTGTTATCCACTCTCAGTGTTTTGTTACACCTTTTATGTGTTGCTACATATCTCTTCCAGTTCCAGTTTAATATTCCCGATGTTGTGGTCCAGCTCAGATCAGTGTCAACAGGTCGGTCCACCTACAATTTTTTTTTTCTTTGGCTCCGTATTTGAGATTAAAGCTTATCTTTATCTTCCTCGTTTGTGCGCTCGTCATCAGATCCAGCTCACACTAAATGAGTAACAGCATCTAATGAATCTTATTGTGTTACTGTATAATATCCACAATTGAAGTCCATAAATATTTCATCCAGTTTGTTGTTCACTTCCTGCAGCAGCTCCCTAACTATTTTATGTTATTTTAGTCTACAGTATCTCAGTATTAGTTAATCTGGTCTTTGAGAGGCCAACTTATGTTGACCCCATGGTGAGCCCTCTTCCATTATCAAGAGGACTGGTACAGTACTGGTTCAGTATATGAACCCTCAGACGATCCGAGGCCACAGTCTGGTCACCCATCAACACTTGCATTGAATACGAATGTCTGGAAATTTAAGTGGCTGCCCTCTCCCCTGCTATATGTGTGTGTGTCCCATTTCCATCTCTGGCTTTGATGTCTGGCCATTTCTCTGGCATTTACAAACTGCTAGCTGAAATTAAAATGAGCTGAGGAGGTTATTTTGAAACTGGGTCTGGGTCAGTGTGGCCAGGTCTGGGCCTGTTCGAGTCTGCAGGGCTGCGAAGCCAAGCGTCAACACTGTTTCTGTCTGCCGACCTCCCCATTAATATCCCAGAGACCGGCTGTGGCCTGAAAGCACAACCACTCAAACTGCAGTCTACAGATTCTTTGAGGAATCTTGGCGTATTCACAGACGCATGCTGGTGAGTCTCATGTTGGATTTCGGCCTTGAATTTATGACAAGCCACAATAAGCAACCACGGGCTGGTGAGTTACGGCTGTTGTTGATCTGTCAGATGTAGAAGAGTTTGACCACCTGCCAAAGTTGGTGATTTTTTTTTTTTCCCCTCTAAATGGTTTGGGCAGCTCAGAAATAAAAAGCGTCTCCTAAAAATGGGAATGCCACAACCCATATATAACTGAAGGTGTGAGGAAATCTAGTGTATGGAGCAGATTGTAGTCTGATTGTAGTCTGTCATTTCATCCCATAGATTCCTATATATTACTGTTGCACAGTGACAGACGAAAGCTGTGTTTACACCAAACATGAAGTTCATTACTTGCACAGATACAAGTGCTGGACTGATTTTGGAGATTTCCTCATGAGCAAGTATTCACCCTCAACAGCCATTAGTTAGTACTCCATCCAGAAACCATGATGTCCGCCACTTCCGGCATCAATAATGCTGAAAATATTGCTGCCTTTATCCTGTAGTGGAAGTCTCAGAAACAGGAAAAACCATCTTGGTTTTATCCTGTAGAGTCAAAGTCATTTGTTCTCCTCATTGACATCTGGGAGTCTCAACACTGATTGTGACCATGTGACCTGAATTTTCCGCTCAAACTAAGACTTTTTCCAACCTGTGAGGCGTCAATTTGTGTCTATTTGCATCACCTGGCACAAATTTCCATCTCCTTGTGTCTTTGCATTCACTTATGTAAACGTAAAGTGGGAGAAATTCACTTCACGTGTGAACACAGCTCTATACTTGTTTCCACCTCCACTGTTGCTGCCTGATTCAACACATACTACAGACCTCAGTGTTTCTCCAGTCACTCATGTAATACCCTGCAGGTATCTGTACACATATCTGTCTCTGAGCTTTCCACTTTTTTTTTACGTATATGGCGCATACTGGGGCTGGGACAGTAATGGTTGTTATTATGTAGTTTATATGTCTGTATATAATGTTACTTAAATGTGTTAGTACAAGAGGGGATGGTCTGATGGTCTGGGCTTTACAGACAAAACAAGATTGCAACAACAAAGTGTGTTTTCTGGGCAGGGACCCTATTTGTGAATAAAAAACAAAAATGGCCGCCTTCTGGCTGTCTGGCTAACTGTCTAATTAACAAGCTAGCAAAAAGTTACTGTTAGCGACGTTCTTTGCTTCTGTGACATGTCTAAATTACACAGGCATGTGTTTTCTTGTTACTCCTGCATTTCTACAGTGCAGTGGACTTTCACACTACTAACTTTTCGCTCACCAGTTGTTTTTTTCCAGTTGTTGACCCTAAAAACGTCCTTGCTCAACAGTTTCAGATGCAAATATTAAAGACGTTTGAAATAATCTTTGTTAGAGCGACTGTCAGCGACTGTGTGTGAAAGACTAGAATCTTTACACAGTACACAATATGAGAATTTATCTATTGACTGTAAACCACTGAGCCCAACTGGAGCAGACCCGGTTTGTCTGGGCTGGATCAGTCGCCGCGACCAAATCACATTCATCACAGTCTGGCAGTGGTTAAGTGTGTTCCCAGCTTTAGGTGTTTGTCTGTAAATACAGAAAATGAACAGGGAAAGTCAGCCTCTGGGTCTCCTCTGTGCTCTGTTCATGCAGCCATTTAACACTTGGTTCCACCTTAAACAGGAGATAATATGTCAAAGGAGAGGAGGAGACTTAAATGGGGGGAGATAAGAGGTATTCAGAGGCTCAGCTCGAGACGCCCTCTCTCCATTCATACCCACAGAGGCACTTGTTTTGGCTGACTGAGGGGTTCTCCCTGGATGACACAGTTATTTTACTCCAACTCTCCTATCCTAACTCTCACAGTCCCTGCCTTTGTCTGAAATTACCCTGAGAAAATTAGACTAATATTTCATTTTCGACAGCCCCAAGCAGCAGGCAATGCTTAAGTCTTTATGCCATTACCGCTGGAGCTGCAATTCCCTTTTACTGCCCAACTGCAAGCTTCACATTCCCTCCACATCCTCGCGGTGTCGGAGCACATGTGATGGGTTTCGTGCGTGTGTGTGCGTATAAATGAGGACTGAAGGTTTTCCCTTGATTTTAAAATAATTACTTTCTGGGAATGTGTCGCTCTTCCCAGGACTCCCAGCTTTTCTCACTATAAACAAAGTTTGAGTTTGAAACAGAACAGCAAATAATCAAGTAGAAATGACATTTTTGAATATTCACTTTACACTTTAGTGTTTACATCCGAGTTGTTATATGGGAGCGTAACATACAGCAGTGCTGACCTGAAGATTTATTTCTGGAAGTGGAAGGAATAGAAAATCTGTCATGTACACTCACTGTGACTTTTTGTTTTGAGAAAGTGGGAGTATTATTAACAGAGTGAATTTTATCAACAAGAAATATGCAGAAAACTATTTGTTGACAGTACATCTGATGATGTTCAAGATGAAATGACCTATTTTGAAGGAACACTGTGTAATGTTTTGGGAGTTACCAAAGTCGACCTAAAATGAAAAATAGCTTTTTAATCCTTCTAGATCACATTGTTGTCATCTTGTTTACTAATTTAAAGATGTTAGCCAAAAAAATTACCAAAACTTTATTTGTTTTTATTTCTTATACCAAAGTTCAATCACATTTATTACCTAGCAGCACAGTTCAGATTACTTCCAGACAGAGCGTAGTAGCAGCTGTAGTAGTAATCAGTAGTTTGTTGCAACGGTCTCATTAGCTAGTTTTGTTGCAAACTGTTGGGTTAGCCCTGTGATAGGCTGGCAACCTGTCCAGGGTGTACCCCGCCTCCTGCCCGATGACAGCTGGGATAGGCTCCAGCAGACCCCTGCGACCCAAGTGTGGAGAAGCAGGTATAGACTACAAATGATGTAGTGTCCTGTAGTGTCCTCTTGATGAGTCAAAGGGGGAGGGCCAAGTGGTCCCTGTCTGGCCCCTCGAAACAAAGATTTTCAAGGAGCACGCTACAAATGGAGGGGTATGAGAAACTTCCCATAATTTTGGGCAAGTCACCACCAACATGGAGGCAAATGCTGCAGTGGTGGCGAAAGGAACACAAATAACTTTAACAGTTTAATGCCGTTTTTAGACCACTTATTTACAACAAATGTAGCAAAAAAACGCACAAGTTGTTGTGTGTGTATCTGTTCAGGCTATTCACATTAGCATCGTTTTAACGAAAGATTCACGTGTCCTGTTATACCTGTCAACATGTGAACATGCTTGTTACTTGATAATCTGGGTTTGTCAGCCAGCTGCTCGTTGTCGCATCTGTATAGCGCCATTGACGATCGCTGATGACGTAACGCATCTCAAAGAGTTGTCTCATTTCATAGAGGGATATTTCAACCCCTACCCCTTGCAACTCCATTTCAAGGGGTAGGGTTGAGGCATATGGGTAGAGATAAAGAAAGGGGTTGGACTAAATATCAGAAATGGGATTGGGCCTCATTACTTTTTTTTTTTTTTTAGAGTAGGCAAACATCCAGTACATATACATAATCAGCCTGCAGAGACTTGAAACTTTCTTGAGGTAAGCCTTCACAGTCCGCTTTTGTAATTATCAAAGTTATGTTAACACTGCATAGTAATGTGGCCTGCTTCAGGACGTAAGCCAAGTAAGTTGGTGTTGTACTGCCAACAATACAAACATTTATGCTGTTCATTACGAAGGATTATTTTTGCTCCAGCACAGTCGAGAGTCTGTAAGTTGATTTTCAGACCACAGTGAATTGAGTAGAAAATGAGATGGAGCAATGCCTGGTGACTTCCCTCTTGAAAGATAAATAACTAAAAGTGAAAGTGACTTACTCACCGTGGATGGGGTTGTGTCCCACCGTTAGGGGGATCGGCCTCTCAGGCTGTGTCTGAACGTGCGTCTGCGTGTGCGTGGTGTGTGTGTGGTAGTATTTGGGCTTTATAACATACTGCTGGCTCTGACCAGGGTGGATGGGAATGGGCCGGATCCTGGAGGAAAAGAACACAATCAAATATTACACATACATCATAGGGGAAATTAAATAACTACACAAACAAAAGCATCCATTACATAGACGTAGTGTTTCATATTAATTACCCAGACTGTGAGGCCAATGTGGAAGTGCAAGTTGCAATTCAAAAATGTAATTTTCAATCAGAAAATACCCAGTCAATACATTGTTGTCATTGGGATGTGATTAGCTAAAGTTAATTCTTCTTAGTGATCTAGGGGTTGATCTGAAAATTTCATCATCAGGTAGATATCAGGCTTCAAAAAGACAAAGATTTAAGGGTGTTGCTAGTTAGATCAACAGACCTGATCTCCAATGAGACCAGACCTGAGTGTCATACCCATTGGGCATTGACCTCGGGTTCAATGGTTCGACCTGCCACCACATGCCTTCCTTCATATGCAAACATGGTTACATCCATAAGCTGGCGACATCGCATTAGCTGGAACCATTCTATAAACTGTCTATGGTTCCAAAAAACAACTTATATAACACTATTGCTAGTGAGCCCACGCTACTCTAATTACCGAAAGGTACATTTTTTTACCAACAGCTCTGACAGCATAACTATTTTGAACATCTAAGCAGTAACTTTGATCATCATTTAATGTTCAGTCTAACTAGTTATATCTATACAACCACTGGGTTTATGATTAGAGATTACCGGTGGTTATGGTGTATGCCACAACCGCAACGTCCGTTCAATAAAGGCAAAAGTGTCCAAAACATTGATCTGCTTATGTTAATTAATCAAGCTAAAGTGATGCTGTTGTAAGGTTCATTTTACTTAAAAAATATATATCTTTAGTAAAGCACAACATTGTTTAAAAGAGCAAAAAGTGTGTCATTGGTCTAGCCTCTTAATTTTACGTTAAGTGCAGAGTGATTAATTCAAATTAATAGTTAGTGAGGATTTTAAAAAAGGACCTCTGATAAAATGACTAAACCAAACCCTCTGATCATAAACAATGACATCTTTAGAAGAGTGAAAGGTTTCTAGATGCTACTGAATCGTACACACTGTTCCTTTAACAAATAGTTCACTACCACACTCTGAGAAAGTCAAGAACCATGCACTAAACTTTTAAATGTGTTACTGATGTTTTAGACACGATATAAACAAACTTTCTGAAGATACTCTGATTGGTTTGTCATTTAATTGACCAACTGGAAAAGGTCCCATTGACTTGAGTATTCCTGTGAATCTGTGGTCTAAATGTCAGAGCAGGTGTTTCTCCTGAGACAGCTGACAAAAAGCAGCTGCTGTACCTACAAGTGCTTGAAAGTTTCAGCCCATAGAGAATAGTACAGTATCATCTCTCTGCCCTCTGTCATCCACGCCCAGCATCTGTCTGCTAATGCTAAATGTTTTGCTTTTAATGAGATTTTTTCCTCTAAGAAATGCACTGAGTGGTCTCTGAAATCCATCATGAGATAGATGCTGTGAAATAACATCACTTCCTCAAGTGTTCCCAAATTCTTCTAATTCTTCAAACACAGTGTCATCATCCTCCACTTCCTCTTACTGCTCTCCTTATCAGACCGGGCCTCCAACAGACAAATAGACCTGAAATCTCACCAGTATCTTTGCATGACAAAGAGTCCAAGGTGTTGACTCAGCCTCAAAATTCCCCAGATCCCAATCCAATCAAGCATCTGTGGGATGTGCTGGACAAACAAGTCCGATCCATGGAGGCCCCACCACGACAACCTCCAGGACTTAAAGACGTAGCTGCTAATAACTTGGTGCCATATACCACAGCACATCTTCAGAGGTCTGTGGAGTCCACGTCTTGATGGGTCAGGCCAGTTCTGGCAGCACAAGAGTGAACTGCACAGTATCTGGCATCTGGTTTTAATGTTATGTCTGATCGGTTTATGTAGTAATGTGTAATCAGAGCCAAAAAACACTTTAATAAACCCTGCAGGGAAATGACTGTGTAAAAGTGGCTAGAGATTATAAAAACTGTATTTGAGATTGTAAAATATAAAATGATTGTAAAAATAAAAATTGTGAAAATTATAAAATTTATACAGCTAAATCGGCAGAAAGAGGAGGAACTATATAACGAGATGCCTACAGGAAGGAAGGGTTGTATCATTCTCCTTTTACAACACTATAACTCTGTGAGGGCCTGCTGTACCTCAGCACCGCAAGATAAACATGTAAGTCCAGTAACGTATTAAAAAAGAAAGGACTGCTTTTACAATCTGACTCATTTTTACCACATCTTGCCTCTTTTAAAATAAAAAATGAAAATGAAACACTTGTTAGTTGCTTACAATAATTTTCATACACGTTCAAGCTGAGAAGTTCTGGAGCTGACATCTGAGATTACGAACGTCCTACTAACAAGCAAGACGTATAATCTGACAAAAACATTCTTCGTGGTCCTATTTGCAAAAGCTTTTTTTAATGCAGTCTTTAATTCCTGTAATTGAAATCACAGGTTACTTTACATATGTCTCATGGGACTCGGTGTACCCCAGCTAAATAACATGAAAACTAGTAAAACCTGATGCAACTCAATCGAGTAAACCTGCAACACATTCAACCTTTGAAAAACTTCCAATGTTCCTTTTGACTCAGGGAGGTGTTGACTCACCTCTGAGGTAATGTTCTGGGCTGTAGTTTGTGGTGCTTCACTAACAATATATCAAACACTTGACATGAATTAAATTCAACATCACAAACTGAAGTCCTTTGGGGTTTAAAATACAGGGATGAATTGTGATGTGAGTGAGACTATTCTGAAATGTGGTTAGGTTATCACTTAGTGGCTTAGTGGGTAAATGCGGCATCGTCTGACAGCATCCTGCCAGGAAACAGTGGGAGAAACAGGACGTAAATCCAACTCAAAGACAAAAAAAACAAAATTCTCAGGCAGTCATTGGTATAAAAACCAATGTCAAGACTAGCCTGCAAAACAGCTTTAAAATCCACTGTTATCATGTAATCAATACAAGATACCAGTGTGACTGACAGCTGCCAAGACTAAGGCCCAATCCCATTTCTGATATTTAACCCTCCCCCAACCCCTACACTTCGACCCTACCCCTTGTGGTGGATTTGCAAGGGGTAGGGGTTGAAATATCCTCCTAGAAAATGGTACAACCCTTCGAGACCTGTTATGTCATCTACAGGGGACAACGAGCAGCTGGGTGACAAACCCAGATTACCAAGTATTATGCACGTTTATATTTTGATGGATATAACAGGACACGCGAATGCTAAAACGATGCTAACGTGAACAGCCTGTACAAACACTTGCACATTTTTTGCTACGTTTGTCATAAAAAAGCGGTCTATAAGCTGCATTAAACTGCTAATCAAATGATTGTTATAAGTTATTTGCGTTCCTGTCGCCACCACTGCAGCATTTGCCTTCATGTGACTTGCACAAAATTATGGGAAATTTCTCGTACCCCTCTGTTTGCAGTGTGATCCTGGGAAATCTGTATTTCGAGGGCCAGACAATACTACCACTTGGCCCATCAAGAATCGGGACGCCCCTATGTGAATGCACAAAATGGACGAGTGGGGCTAAGGGCTACAACCAAGGGGTGAATGAGGATTGGGCCTAAGCATGGACTCTTTGATGTCACACACAAAGTAATGATTAAAGCAAAAGCCTTGTTTACTGTTCAGTACCACCACCATGCCCAGTGGACTTCAGGTTTTCACTGTATGTCATACCATCTAGCTGCGTATTTAATGTGACTGCTTTAGCAGCCATTATTGAACACTGTCAGGTCACCAGAAAAAGAGTACGTCAGATCACTGTTGGACACAAACTGACAACTTACACTATTTTTCAAGACATTAGAGACTTAACAGCCACCCTGGAAGTATTACCATACTGTGCCATTTACCAGAATAGAAACCTGCTGTTTGATTGACTACCAGTTGTTATTACAGGAAATATCCATTGTCACTGTTTTCTTGTTGTTGTTTTTTAAAACAAAACACTAAATACACAATACAAAATTATCTCGACCAACACAAAATGATTTCGATTAAACTATTAACAATAGACGAGCAACGCCTGTGGAATTGAGTTAGTCTACTTCTTTTTAGGTATCATTACAATGTCCTTTGTTTCATTGTTGTTTTGGTTTTATGTTAACCATTTGTCCCAGTCTCTTGTAAGACTGTCTTCTTTCAAATATAGTACCTCCAAACATTTGGTTAATCTCTCCCATCTCTCACTCATGAGACAAGAAACGAGCTGAAGTCTCCAATTCAGTCGCATATGACTGTCAACAGCTCGTCTTGACGTACTGCCGGATGGGACTGTTTGTGTATTACTTAAGTGCACATGGCAAAAATAGCGGTTCTATTTGAGCCCTCGGATCCTGGCATGAGCTTGTGGTAAAAATAAAAGTCCGTATGAATATATCTGCGTGCGGTCATCATTGTTTGGTCAGCTGTTAGCCATCGGAACCACCGGGCACCCTCTACATCCTCTGATATTAAAAGTAAAGGTGTGAATGCCCATGTGCTGCTTGGCAATATACTGTGTTTCACATCCTTTATCTCCTCACTTAGGTCAAATAAACTTTAAAGAGTCAGCCGTGTTTACCGCACACTGAATGCCAGAGCTTCCCTCAGCCAAACAGGGCGTGTGCTCTGAATTGTGATCATGCAGTCTGACATTAGTGGAGATAAGCAGCTTATCTCAACTTAGTTACAGAGATCAATTTCTCAAAACAGATCGAAGGGAAGGGTGCTGACATGAATGCAAGGGATTCTCTGGTGTTAACAATGTATGAAAATGGGAATAATGATTGTTAAGTCTTTCCCACATGCATCCTTCCATCAAGCAGATCACAGGAGCCTGTCACGGTACCAGAATATCAGCCCACGCCCACTCATGTCAGGGCACCTCCAGATTTTATAGTCCTACTGAGTCCTGGTAAATTACCATAGGTCCCAGATCTATGGGTCTGTATGTCTTGTATACCATAGTGGCGCCAAGAAGAGTCCATGATTTGGGTTGATTAACTAACTAAATCATTTTTAAAAAGTTCTAAAACATTTTTCAATGAGCCCCGATAGACCTCTGCCCCAAAAACATTTTTAGCCGTACAAGCAAATATCCACACATCTAACAACTGCCGTAACTGCAGCTGCTCCACCATTTTCATCCAGACAGAAACATATGTGGTCCCCAAATAATAAATCGTAGTAATTGCTATGACTCTTGGCATCTAGAGCCGCATAATTTTGACATTTTTGGGACGACACTTACTTGAGGTATTGCCCAAAAATGTCATACAATCATACGCTGTCCCCTGAGGATAAATGCTAATGACTTGGTAACATCCTGAGTTTTCAAGCAGCACCTCCAGCATGTCAGCATTTACACACATCCACTCACATATTTTGCATGGATTGGTACGATATTAGTACAAACTACTCTTGCTTCTTTAAGATTCACTATAAGCATGGCAGTGCAATCTTCTTCTTGGTGGTGACTCTAAAAGAAACGGTCAGGAGGAGAACAAAACACCTTCACTCTATACTGATCAGGAACAACATTAACATTTAAGTCCTGGAAGTTGTGAGATGGAGCCTCCATGGATGAGACTTTGGATCAGACCACAGTTGAACTATTTGTCATGTTCCTCAAACCATTCCTGAATCATGTCTTCATTATCCTGCTGAAATTGGACACTGCCATCAGGGAATACTTCCATGAAGGGCTGTAATTGGTCTGCGACAATGGTTAGATAGCTGCTACATGTCAAAGTAATATCCACATGAATGGTAGGACCCAAGGTTTCCCAGTAGAGCATTGCCCAAACCATCACACTGGTTTGGCACACTGGCTTTCTGCGATGGACAGGGGTCATCATGGACACTTGGACCGGTCACAGCTCCATGCACAGCAGGCTGGTTCTGACACCAGTTTGTGCTACAGTAGCTCATCTGACAGACCAGCCTTTACTCCCCATAAGCATCACTGAAGCTTGGGTACCCATGACTCTGTCTCTGGTTCACCGGTTTCCTGTCCTTGGACCACTGTTGGTACTTACTGGCCACTGTACAACACCTGCAGTTCTGGAGATGCTCTGACCCCGTCGTCCAGACATCACAGTTCATCAAACTCAACCAAATCCTTACGCTGCCCATTTTTCCTGCTTTCACCATCAACTTTAAGATGTCCTGATATATCCTGCCTCTTGACAGATGCCGATGTAACAACATAATCAATGTTATTCATGTCATCTGTCAGTGGTTTTAATGTTGTGGCTGATCAGTGTATGTGTGGAAGATTAAAAAAAAAGGTCTGTCCTTCTCCAGGATTGTAAAATGAAGGATACAAGGAGATCAGGGCCACAGAAAGGAGATGATAAACATGGCGTGAGAGCCATTTGTCAACCGGATATATTTTCATCCCATTCATATGATGGGGCCCCTGCCACAGTATAAATAAACAGAAAGTGATAGCCTTGTAAATAGCTCTGCTATGACCCTGTAATGTCTCAGATAGCTCTTCTGTTCAGATTACGTAACTATGTATAGGTTGTTGTGTAGATCTACAGTAATGTGTTCACATATACAGTATCACTGTGAGGATGTGATGTTGACTTGTATCATGTAGTCATTAACTCTTAGGATTGTTTATAAACTCGTGTGTGTGTGTGTGTGTGTGTGTGTGTGTGTGTGTGCGCGCGCACGTTTACACATGTGCAAGTACAGTATGTACACACAGTGACACTGACAGGCATGTAGTGTTATATGGTGAGAGGTGGTAGAATCTATATTCAGACAGGCAGGAGGAGCATGTGTTTTTATTACCACTATTTATGAGCCTTGGCTAAGTCATTCAAAACATCCATCAGAAAAAAACAAGATTTCAAGGCTTCATTACATTATGATATATTTCAGGTCTGGAAATTCAAAGAATACTAGAAAATACATTTCCTCATGTATCGGCGGCATGAAGCTCGTTAGCTTTTTACAAGTTAGCAAGCTCCGTGCCACCGATACATTTAGCGTCGTCACATCAGACCCGGTCAGAGTGGACCACATGAAACTGTTCAAATAAATTCAATAGCGGCTTATAGACAGGTGTGCTCAATAGTCTGGAAAATATGGTAGTCATATTTTGGGCTGTGAGTGAAGGCACTCAAATTATTTTCAAAGTGTTTGGCACCCTGCTTTACACTCAGCACTACTCCACATCCTTGGGTTCACCCATGTTAATCAGTCTTGTGTTAAATGTTCTATACAATTATAGTTTGAGTGGAAGCACCAAATATTAATAGAAAATGCTAAAAAGTGTTTATACTAAGTGTGATGGAAACAGGTTCAGTGAATAAATCTGGTGGCTGTGCTGGTGGAGCCGACTGTCCACAAATCTTAAGACTGATGGTTCGATTCCCAGTTTCAGCTGTCCACATGAGTCCTTTGGCAAGACACTGAAGCCTAAGTTGCCTGATGGACATTTCAACAGTAGCCTGTTACATTGTAACAAAAGCATTTCACTGCATGTTGTGGTGTGTAGGCTTGTGTGACAAATAAACTGATTCACATGATGAATGAAGTGTCTCTCCCAAGAACTTGTAGGTGTAATATTAGCAGTCAAAACTGTCCATTTACATTGTCTCTCCATCACCAAGCTTCACAATAATACATTCATGGTTTGTTGTCCTCGACTTCAACTTTGACTCTTGTAATAACCTAATCCCATTCTGTACCGAACATGGCCAACCCAACAAAATCTTATCAACAGTTCAGCATCTGTACCTGTGATGAATGTTTAACCTGTGTTTGAATGTATCTGAAGCATGTGGATACTGCAGAGTTGTTTGAGGGTTGATGCTTCAGACAAAATCGTGGCTCTGGTCCTCACGGGACATTTTTATTTCGCAGCACGAAGCCAAAGCACGAAGGGATTTCAATGCTGGATGCACCACATACACACAAACTTACAGCATCCGATTTACCAACTACCTCACTTGGTCCTAAATACAGTAACAACATCACCGTACGAACCTCACTGGGCTGTAAGACAGAGAATAGTGGTGGCAAGATAGAAGCTATTAACATAAGATTTCATTCCAGCTTCAACAAAATATCTGGCATACCGGTGAGCGCTGGCAATGACCGGACCATAAACGAAAAAGTAGGAGAAAAGTTTGGAGGGAGTCCAAAGTGTGGTTATAAGAGCCCGCTGGTCTTAAATATCAGACAGGAGATTTTACTCACTTCTACATAAACACATCGGTGAGTCAGAGTTGAGGGATTGAGGTGTGTGTGTGTGTGTGTGTGTGTGTGTGTGTGTGTGTGTGTGTGTGTGTGTGTGTGTGTGTGTGAGAGA
>OOFC01044255.1:0-11756 GCA_900323345.1 Pseudochromis fuscus | reverse complement strand
GACACCGTGGACTGAGCGGTGGCGGTTGGCCGTGTCTGGGGTGATCTGCAGCCGACAGGGACGGCCGGGGGAGCAAGGGCCCATCCAACGCTGCTTGCAGCTTTAATTAGTTTGGTGCTTCCCTCTTCCCTCATGTTTCCTGTGTTTTAAGAAATATAAATAATATTTGCAGTGTCCACTGAATTATGGAGTTTCAACTCCTGCGTTCCCCTGATCTCTGTTTCCACAATAATAAATGCAGCAGGGTTTTTACTTCACCATCTGACATGTAGTTACCAAAGTTATGATCAAAGTAAAACTATTTTTTATCTGTGCCAGTAAACAGGACTCAGCCCTAAATCAACCACTATCCATGACAAAGTAGGTTAAATATAGAAGCACCTGACCATGAATGTCTCTATGTTGTTTATGGATCCTGATTGTTCCTTTATTCCTATACTATTGGCTTAAGTCTGTCCACCGTAACATGTCAAACAAACGAGTGAGAACACACCTCTGTTTGTACGAGTGAGAGTCAGAAACTTGTTTCAGTTCATACCAGCAGTGAGCCTAAGGCACCCACACATTCATGTCTCAACAGGCACAGCAGCATCTTTAGGTCTTTACAACCAAACACAATGTTCCACCTACTCTCATCTGACCCAGTGCACATGTTCAGAAACCCACCAGTGTAGTCCCACTCCCACCAGGGACCGACACTTGACCGCAGCTCTGTGACCCACAGACTCTCCACAGCTCAGTGACCCACAGACTCTCCACAGCTCAGTGACCCACAGACTCTCCACAACTATCTCACCCACAGACTCTCCACAGCTCAGTGACCCACAGACTCTCCACAACTATCTCACCCACAGACTCTCCACAGCTCTGTGACCCACAGACTCTCCACAGCTCTGTGACCCACAGACTCTCCACAACTATCTCACCCACAGACTCTCCACAGCTCTGTCACCCACAGACTCTCCACAGCTCAGTGACCCACACACTCTCCACAACTATCTCACCCACAGACTCTCCACAGCTCAGTGACCCACAGACTCTCCACAGCTCTCTCACCCACAGACTCTCCACAGCTCAGTGACCCACAGACTCTCCACAACTCTCTCACCCACAGACTCTCCACAGTGCACACATACCTGGTCCTTCTCCTTCTTGCTCCCAGGCTTCCCACATCCTGCCTCCTTGTCCTTCCCCAGCTCATTCATGCTGCAACTGCCTCCGTGTGTTCTGAGCGCGGAGTTGTGGTTCAGCTGTGTACCCAGAGGATCTGCCCACCGCCCCATCAGCTCCACCCACAGGCCCGCCCAGTACCACACATTCCCTCTCATATGTTCAGATAGTGGGTCACGCCTCATGAAAAAGTACCACACAATGAAAAATGCCTGGTTACATGTGCAAGTCATGTACAAAAATACAATAAATATTTAATAACCAGCTAAATACACAATACATTAAAAATATTAGAGTAGTAATTGTTCTGCAGAAAATCATGTTCTCATTAATTTACAGATTATATATTACACTAACAGACTACTGTTGAATCGTATGTTTGCATGCACTATTGCATGCAGGCATTGTAAACCCCTTGGGATAAATTGTTTCTCTTTAATGGTTTGGAGGGTGGGCTTTTATTTTGAAGGCTGGTTGTTGCCTGCCGGCTTAAAGACCGGATATCCTAGTCCCCAGAGGTAAACTGATTCAATGGACAGGCAGTCCGAGGAACTGCTGCACACTTGCTCTTCCCTTTTTTTGGCCTCCAGCTGGGATAAGGAACAAAGGTGTGAACCACGATTATTTGTGTTTGTGCTGTTACTGCTGTCTCTTTTTCCGATTTGATGTATGGTATGCAGAACGCACAGAATTGTTTGTTTACATTGTGGCTAGCGTAGCGTCCTTTGCTTGCCTGCAGCCTGATTACAACAGGTGTGCGCCATTAGAAAGTTTGCTTGTATTTTAAAGTTATCATATTGGATTAAATATGGTGGATTTGCATAGTGATTTTAATGTTGATTCCATTCATTTAAATCCTAATTGTATAGGCATGTATTGGATTTAATATTTTTGCATGTTTGTTTATGGAGGGTATTTTGATGAGTTTTTCTATTTGTAATTTGGTATATTTGTTTTTTGTTTTTGCTTAGCTCTTACGGTGTTTGTCAGGATTACACGGCTTGAAAGGAAAATAAAACGCTTGACAAGTCATCAGTGTTTAAGAGTCCTCCATGGCCTTAGCTGGGTTGGCTACAGTAAGAGCCTGTCCTGCGGCTTCATATCCTTGACATCCCCATGGGTCCAGGTGATGCTGTGGTTCAGTTTTACATTCAGTTGCACCCCTGACTGTGTCCCACCTCCCCAATGAATGTTAAAAATGTTTCCTACATGCTTTGATGAAATCACATTCAGTTACGTCTCACTGACTTTTGTGCACTGTTATGCTGATGTTACAATAGCCATTGTGGTTAAATGGTAATGTGGTTGTGTCAGCATAGAATACTCAAAATGGACCAGTGGGAAACTTTCAGTTTTTAGTTTGAAGTCTGTGGACCTATGGACATCTTACATTCTGCATTCTTTGAGTTGAGTAGCATCCTACCTAATCCCCAGGGAGAGGGCATGATGAAATCATCTGGCTGAAACCTGTCTTCTCTGCTGACAATCAGCTGTGACTCATCTCTCACCCACAGACTCTCCACAGTGCACACATACCTGGTCCTTCTCCTTCTTGCTCCCAGGCTTCCCACATCCTGCCTCCTTGTCCTTCCCCAGCTCATTCATGCTGCAACTGCCTCCGTGTGTTCAGCTGACCTTCTCCCCTTTAGAGAAAATGGCAACACATGTAACATAGACTGTGTCCTCCTGTTCTCAGCACTGTCATGTGTCTGCTATGAAGTCAATAGGAGCCAGAGTTTTTTTTTAGAGCCAGCCTCCAGTGGCCATCATTGGCCTCATTTTTGAGCGTCGCCTGCTTCGTCCTGTGCTATAAACCGTCTATGGTCAAGGGACATGGTTAGTGGCAGAGGCTGGCGCACTGGATGTCAATCAAATCATCTTCTATCTGCAGTATTTAAACCTTGGATCTCTTGCCAGTCATCACCAAATATTTCTGTTGCCCATGTGGTAACAAAGCTCTGGATCAGTGTTCACTGGGAAGCCTATCCTCCATTGTGCTCTTACACATCTTTTTTTCCCCAATGTGTGTCAGACTGCTCAGCTCCTGTTTCCACTCTGCAAATCCCAGGAATACGGATACCTCCATCTGTCACTTCACCTGCTTTGTGAGCTCAGTGACACCATCACTCACCTGCTCCATGAGGTCAGGATCTCAGTTCAACCACCGTTCACCCTGAATCCTAAAAATATATTTATAATGTTGAAACTTTCAGTTTTCTCAACTAGATGAAAAATAAATCTTTGTGAAATTACTTTTTTTTTTTTTTTTTAATGTGGAGTACAGTAATACAGTTGGTTTTGCAGATTTAAAAACTTTTATATGATAAACTGTGTAAAACAAACGGTAAAGAATCCATAAATCTCCATTTGGTTTTCCAGTGTATCTTAGCCTCTTTCTAAAGGTGGTAATCAGATACAGAGACCTAGTTTCTATACATCAGTGTGTGTTACAGGAGAAGCTTTCTTTAAACAAAGGACTGGAAGGGAAAGAAAAAGAAGATGGAGGTCAAACCTCACTCTGTATTTTAAATGTCACCAGTTATAGTTTAGTGTTTGTTCTCTCAGTTATGTCTCTATTGATTTCTGTCTGGTTATATTTCAGGTTGGTTTCTGGTCCTAGTTCCCCGACTGCCACACCCACACAACTTGAAGTAATCCTCTGTTACCAATTACAACATGTCATCTTAAGACACCTGTGTAACACACTGTGGGTTTTCCACAACACAGAAACACACCCAGACAGAAATCCTTTTAACTGTTTACATTCACGGACTCTCTTTCTCTCCTGTTCCTTCTCGGTCAAATGCATGGAGCACATGCTGGCTGGTGCAGGTGCTCCATCCCCAGGTTCAAGCTCCATTCATTAACCCACCTGCACTGCTCCAGCCGTCCCCCTGCAGCTGAGCCAACAACCACAACCTGTTACAGTGCTATTGAAAGAAACCCAACAACTCCCTCTTGAGCAACACTGAGAAAATGTAGGGATGAAATACTCTTTTCTAAGAGGGAAAAGTGTCCAACAGAACCAGACTGAGGGTGGGTGGCTGTCTGCCTCGCAGATGGGTGTAAGAGGAGAGCTGGGACACCAGGAACACTTATGTATACTGTTCAGTTTCCTGATTGTTCCTGTTTCCTGCCTCCCTGCTTTCTCATGTTACGGCCCAGCTCAGTGGAGCAAAGGTAAATAACAAAACCACCAGATGGACAACACTGGAGCAAAGTCTAATCAATGTTTATTTTGTCTGACTCTCTGCCTTGTTTTATTTGTCTAATTTCATAAAAATGCATCTCAATGAACACTAGTCAGCCAATGGGGTGTCCACATATATGAACATATATGCTTGGGCAATAATAAACCTACATTAACTTAGACTTAAAAAAACCCAAAAACAAAACCTTTGGAAACATAGAATGTATATTGAAATGCAGAACTCAGAACCAGAGTTACAGACGGTATCTACTTATTTCTCTCGCCGTAATAAACTTTCAATAACATCATTAAAGCAGCAATAAAGACACAATAAGCACACTGGGGCTACACAACCTCATTTTCACTCATGCACAACCTAACCAGCATGAACCGATCACAGCAACCTAAACACTGGTAAGCTAGTGCCCTCAGAAAACACACACCGCACTGCGGACTCCACTCGAGGATTTCCGTGGTGATGACATCACATTCGGCTTCACTCGGACGCTAACCTACAGCGTCAGTTGTGCACCATAAACATGGGAATTACAGATTAAAACATGCCGGACTGATCTCAACAACAACAACTATAGGCCATTGGTACTAAGATCCATGCGCCAAAACCTTTTCCTCCTGTAATCTGTTTTGTAATTGGCTGTAACAGGGAGCCATCTAACTGGCTGAGCTTTTGACACAAACGTGTCAAACTTTTGCAGTGAGGAGTTCTGTGTTTCGAGAGAGATTGACTGAGCTGAGAGAGCAGACAAGAGTCGTGTGCATGCCTGTGTTTTGTAAGCAGAGGGCAACACTGAGCACGACTGTTGTTGCTGAGAGAGAGGAGTTGTGTGCTGTGAGAGAACAGATTTCTGATTTGAGAATGAAAAGCTAGCATGAGAGCAATGTTTGTGTCTTGAAAGAGAGAGCAAAAGTAAAATTCTTCTCTCAAATACGAATATCCCACTTTCAATCATTTATTCTTTTCTCATATATGAAGATTGCTCTCTCAAACTCGAACATTCGTCTCTCAATGATTTTGAGACAAAACTAGCTCCATAGTCTACATAGTGTTTATTGCACATGGAGGAGGCCTGGTGTGGGGTCCCAGTCCGGGTCATGCTCTTGTGCCCTGGCCCGTCCCTCAGAAGCTAAACTTCAGTGAAGTGGACGAGACTGGTGCGATCCACCTTCCAGTTCTTCCTGGTGGTGTTGGCCATGTACATGGCGTACACTTGTGTTTGTGATGTATTGGTGGGGCTGCTGCAGGGGGTGCTCATCACTGTGCTCACAGTGAGTGTGTTTCACCTTGAACTGAATCTAATGAGAATATCACCACTGGCCAAAACCCTCTGTCTCCATCTCCATTTCCCTCTCTCCTTCCTTTGCACGAGCAGCTATGTCACTCAAATCGATCTCTATGGCAACGGGCCTGGGCAAACACACACAGGAAACACACAGGAAGCACACGTGCATGCACCACTTACACACATCAGAACTTTACACACAGACTCACAGGCTTGGGTAATGCAGGAAAGTGCATTCCTTTAGTCTAGTAAAGTAGTTTCATAATATTTTAAGTGTAATGCATTACTTTACTTTGTTACTTACAAAGTAATACCGTTACTGTAATTTGTTATTTTGTTGCTCGTCACCCCCAACACTGGATGTGGTGGTCAAAGTCATTTCATCATTAAGGAGAAATTAAGGGGAGGAGTTAGGCAGTGTCCTCAGATTCAAGGGTCAGACCCACCTCCTCACTTCTCCCTTCATATCCAAATATGGTCACTTCTGACTCCAAACAACCAACATGGCCATCTTAAAATATCAAACTCCTGTTTCTAAATGTGAGTCCACAAACCAACAGGTGATGTCACACTTGCTTTGTCCATTTCTATAAATAATTCTGTCATGAAACAGATGCAGAGTGAAGACCCACAAGCAGACACACAGGTGGGTTTAATAAACAGTCCAGCTCATGCTCAGGAAGTCTGAAGTGTCCAGGACATGAAGCAGAAGGCTAGTGACAAACAGGCAGAATAACTATACTTCAACCTGTCAAGGCAAACTACAAAACGACTGGAACATGGCACAAGGAACAACGAACTGGCAACGAGACAGACACGTGAGCAAGTAAAGCTTGAAACAATATGACAGTTAATGACCTTCAAAATAAAACAGGAAGCTTGAGGCCGAAACTCAAAAACATAAGGCAGAAACTTAACTGGCAGCAGATGTGACAGTCTGAGAGAAAACAGTCAAAAGAAAATGTTATGTTAAAAGAAAAAAAAAGTTTTAGTTTTCCATGATTACAAATTTAATGAAATGAGTTCTTGTGTCATTTTTGGCTTTTTAATATCTAATGAGAACAAATCCATAAAACAATAAACCTGAAAGAATTACAATTTACAATTTTTTTTGTTGTAACAATAGTATACAAGATATGTGTCACTTAAACAAATCTACTTAAAAGTACAGAACCACTGCTTCATTCAATATGCTTTTAGGAGGATTTTAGAAATGTTTTTTCATTACTGAACTTCACTATAACAGTTTCACAAAGTTATGTATCCAGTCTGTTTTCTGATTGTTCCTGCTTCCTGCCTGTCTGCTTGCTCATGTTACAACCCAGCTCCGTGGAGGAAAGGTAATAATGATAATGACCGTACGTAAAAGGCTGCACCAAACTTGCATGTCTTTAAATGGATGAAGATTAAAAAGCGTCAGCACTGAGTGCAGTCAGCTCAAAGAAACAAGAAAAACAAAAGGACTCCTCAACAGAAGTGGTGTTCCCCTGACTAATCAGCTCTGGTTTAATAAAAGACTAACTATATAACTAACTAGCTGACAATTAACTCTGTCCTACCTACCTGCACCAAACAGACAAGAAGCAGCAGCACTCCTCATACTACTGTTTTACACACAACAACACAGCTCTGGTTGTGTTGGTACATGGAGGACGATGAAAGAAGCTGCAGCTAGTCCAGCCAAACTTTAGAGAGGAATTCAACAGAGTTAAGGAGCAGTGATCCCAACATGTGCAGGTATATGCTGTACTGTACAGAAATGTTATAGTCTGTAGAGTAAAGGCCCATCTTTCATTCCAATACACACAGTACTGTGTTGAAAGTAAAATGTGTGTTTTGACTCCTGTAGAGAATCTTTGTGCTGGATGCCATGGCTGAATCTCATGAATACATCTTTATCCATGAAGCAGGTTCAATCTCACAAATAAGGAGCAGCAGCATCCCTGGACAGTGTGAAATCAATCAAATTCAGAGCCAGAGGGGAGGCAGCATCACCATGTGTGCAGCCATTAGCAATCATGGAGACCTCCACCATCAGAAGACATAATGTGTGATGTTGATGAAATACTATGACCTGAGACAAGACCATGCTGATTCCGATGTTGATTCTGATGAACCTGTATAAGTGCTGAATATGGAAATACTATAAATAAACCTTGTTCTGGACATTTTAATGGCAGTGTGTTGAATGAATCCCGCCAGTGTGTAACACTCATGTGGTCTGTGTTTTGAAAGCTCATGTGTCTGAGGGTAAAAACTGATTTTGACCCAGAAGTTAGATGTTTGTACTGTTGGCTGTGAGTTTTTAAAATTGCGCAGACCCATCACACACAACCTGTTTCACCTACTCCAGTAGGTGCTACAGAATACTGCACGCCAACACACCAGACATAAAAACAGTTTTTTACCCACAGGCCATTAACCTGACAAACAACCAATCAGTCTGCAACCTGGAACACTCTTGTTTGCTTGCTTGTTACTGCACTTTCGTCAATAACCACTATTTATTGTTAACTGTATTTTTTTAAAATATATTTTTCATTGAACAACACCCATCCACCTATTTATTTTGAATTTATCATTATTCTGACTTAATGTACATACTGTCCTCGTCTGAATCGTCTGTTTACACTTTAGTCCTTTCTTGTATGCTGCACACACACTTGGTGAATAAAGCTGATTCTGAGGATGTCTCATTAAGGTCGATCATCAGGTTCCCTGGCTTTAAACTGCAGATCAGTCTCACAAGCAACAGATTTTGTTTCATGGATACTGATTAAAATGCATAACAGGACCAATCAGGTGCCAGGAAATCAGATAGTCACTATTCTCCAGGATCTTAGTGTGGAAATAATACTGCATTAAATTGTAGCGACAGTACAACAGAGTGACATCACTATAGACCTCTAGAAATGTGAAGTTTTACTTCAGCCTTTTACTTCAAAAATTGTTTTTCCCTATCGTCAAACCCTGTTTAGGCACAACAGCAACCCCCCAAACATGGGAAGTTTACAATTGCAGCAGCCATGACCAAATGTTGCATGTTTTGAAGAGCAGAACAGTGAAGTGAGGGCCCAACCCTCGACCCGACTTGAGGAGGAGGAGCCTGCACTCACCCTGTAGCACCATCTGGTGAGATCCAGTCTGAGGAGAATCAACAGTGTTGGGTAACGTTACTTTTAAAAGTAGCTCGTTAAGTTACTACGTTACCAGTCTGAAAATCTAACTAATGACGTTACTGCGTTTCTTTATTTTAGGAGTAGCGTGTTAGAGTACTCATACGTTACCAATAATTATAATGTACACCGGTTTATACCATGGTCAGTGAGAATTCCAATGTCAACTGGTGTGCCTTACATTGGTCTAATGCACGCTGTGCGCGTCACCATAGCAACGCGCAACAAGCACATTTCCACGCTGTAATGCACTCGTGATCGCTGACGGCTCTGCCATGTTGGTAAAGTTCTAGAACACACACTGCGCATGCTCATGTGTCTCTCTCCGCTGCGTCACTTCTCTGTCACCGACCTCAGGGGAAACCAATCCGGGAAGAAGAGTCAAGTTCCCACATTAATGCGTTACTGGTTAGAAAAAATAACTAGTACTAGATTACAGGGAACTACGAGACTAACGCGTTACGTTACTTGTTAGTCCAAAATAGTAATTTGAGTACCCTAACGCATTGCTAACTAATGCGTTTCCCCCAACACTGAGAATCCACATCTATGAAGCAGCAGGACTCGATAAGATGTCGGGCTGCATACTGAAGTCGCACTCTGACCAACTAACAGTGTTCACTGTTAGAAGAAGAAGAAGAAATCTTCAGCCTCTTCCCCCAACAGGTTGTAGTCCCAAGCTCCATCCACTACCATCTTACCTGTCCCTAAGAAGACAGCAGCCAACTTCCTGAGTGACTATCACCCTGTTGCCCTGACCCCAGTCATCATGAGGTGTGTTGAGAGAATCATCCTCTCCCATGTCAGCGACACCATCCTTACGCTTTGTCCTCCAAGGGAACGGATCCACAGACTATGCACTTCACACAGAGCCTCTGGACACATATGTCAGGCAGTTTTTTGTTGAGTTCAACTCTGTTTTCAACACAATTATTCTGCATGAACTCAACAACCTTGGACTAAACACTTTGTTCTGCTCTTAGATTTTAGATTTCTTCACCTGCAGACCACAAACTGTCACCACAGGCTGCCCAACTTCTTCAGCCTCCAACACGGGTGTACCACAGCTACCCCTTTTCCACTGAGCTGGTTCCAGTGCGAGTTTGGACCTAATGCCTGACTTTGCACCAATTCTTCGTGTTTCCACCTGCTCCAGGTGATAAAAATTGGTGCTGAACAAGCACCAACTCTTTGCTGGGCCAGAGCTAAGCACCACCTAATCACCGACCACGTCAGGGGCTGGGGTCAGGGTTATCATGACCAACGAGCAACGGTGTAAACACAGAGCCACCATTTTTAAAACAACAGCTAGCGAGTAGTGTAGTAGAGCAGTGAAATCAACTAAATATGGAGGCTACATTAAAGCAGCACTGGTCTGAGGAGGACACCCAGTGCTTCCTGGTTCTGTGGTCTTCTACTAAAGTCCAGGGAAACTTAGAGGGAGCCTCTGTAGTGGGACTCATAACCAACAATTAGGAGATATCATTACAGAACCTTAAAAACTGGACACCTGCTCTAGCTCCATTAGCCATGCATCTACCTTTTAGTTTCAAAAGTGTCTGTCCACCTTATGCTCTTCTTTTAGCACCTCACTGTACGTACTACATGCTGTCTGTCATGTTTCATCCTTCATCTGTTTTAATTCTTTATTTATTACTGTTTGTGCCATCAAACCAAATGTCATTGTTGCACACAAATATATCTTATGTGCTATGATTTGTTTTCTGCCACACATCTGCACTGTGTTTCAGCAACGCTTCGCTCTGCATCAACAGAGCTAATAGCAGTACATTATAACTGTTGTTTTTCTTAGAAAATGAAGAAGGAGCTGTAGGAGGAAGTGACAGGATCAACATTGTGCTCCATATGATTAGTGCACAGAGAAGATTAGTCAGTGTGTTGGAGCAGGATGGTGCTCTCTGGAGACCCTGCAGTTATTTCTGAAACACAAGGAAGGAAAAAAACAGCAAAACTAAAACACACTCTTCCTTCTGTGACACTGTGGCTCTCACAGGCTGGTGGGAACAACACAGGAATTGTTTTCTAACAATCACTTCCAAAGTTTATTTAATAGTATATTACGGCTTTAAAGCACATCTCAGACTTTCTTAAAAAAATAGGTTGTTCTAAGAAAAATTAGATTCTAAAATCAGATTAGATCATGTAATCACTTGATCGTACCTACTCTATGATTGTCAAACCTTTAGTAGGACTGGGAAACCTGTGATCCTAAAGTCAGGATTATTGTGATCCCAGTAGAAGGCTGGACTCAGGAACAAGTGTTCTTTAAAACGTTTGTATCTTCAAACGTTGATTACCTCCGCCAAGGAAGTTATGTTTTTGCCGGGGTTTGTCCGTTTGTTGGTTTCGAAAATAACTCAAAAACTTACGGACAGATTTGGATGAAATTTTCAGGGATTGTCCAGATGGGGATAAGGAACAAATGATTAGATTTTGGAAGTGATCCGGATCACCGTCTGGATCCAGGAATTTTTTGAAGGATTCTCCTCACAAAGTCTCTCCTCGAAGACGGCCATGTTGATATGCTGGCACAAGCGCAGTGCAATTGCTTGTATTGTTTTTACATATGCACAGTTGCTAACGCCCTCCAAGCCCAGGCGACGCTGTCACATTTTTTGAGCTGCACGCGGACGCCTCCGTGCCTGTCCGCTCGAGCGCTTGCTGACGTCTTCGATGACAAGATTTATGTGATGCGGACCCTCGCGCACCAACGCGGACATGTAGACACGGAAAGTATGAATTGGCCTTAACAGTGCTTGGCGGAGGTTTGCGCTCTCCGAGTGCTTTTCTAGTTTATATTTTGTATCTTTAACATTTGACAAACAGTAATAAATCAGGTAATGTTAAAGTTAGGCTCCTATTGAGAAGCTGAGAACAGGAATTCTTTGCTGTAAAATA
>OOFC01044252.1:2962-18863 GCA_900323345.1 Pseudochromis fuscus | reverse complement strand
AACTTTTTTTCCCTCCACGTTTGTGATGCACTAACTAGGTGATAAAAAGTTGCACTACCTGTTGTACCTGCTGTTGGTAAAAGATAAAACTACGTCACTGACGTTACCTCGGAGAAAAAAATAAAGCAGCTGTTCATGTAGCTTTGAACTGTGACAAATGGAGTTGGAAATACATTGTTTTCAACGAAGGCGGCGCAAATACCGGTAAGAGCTACTGGTACGTACGGTACTGTATTGTGAATGTACTAGCTTGTTTTGGAGTGAACGGAGTTGTCAGAATGTTGGTTTGTTTTCTATTAATAAAGTTTGACTGACTGACTTATCTGACTGTTTTGTTGACATTCACTTTAGTGCAGCTTCATCTAGATGGATGATAACACAACCCCAGACACTACAGTAGTTTCTACTCTATGCACCTTATAATGTGGTGCACCTTATATATGAAAACAGTTTTAAAATAGGCCATTCATTGAAGGTGCACCTTAAAATCCGATGCACCTTATAGTGTGGAAAATACGGTAAATAAAAAATGTGCATTAAAAAAAAGAATGACCCACGTTTCAAGGTAATCAAGATGCCACATTGTCGCCTGTGGTACGATCTGAACCATTTACACTTGATATTAAAAGTTTTATTTTCAACCCATGTGGCTCATTTTTTTTCTCCTGAGAAAACAAGTTGTTAGTGAAATCTCTCGACACATAAATGATGTTCATTAATCCTTAATTGACAAGATTTAAAAAGTAAACTCTGAGGGTTTCTGTTATAGATTCAATGTGAAGAACGCTCTTTTTTTTCAATGTGTTTTCTTCCCACCAGTTTTAGGAGCATGCAGGCGATTAAAGCACACAGGCACACGCTATGTGGCGGCGTGCCAGGCAGAACATTTTCCTTTTTAAAGTTCGTACTATGGCCAGCCATTCGGGGTGCAGAGGGCTTCTCTCCAAAAGCTACACTCTCACCATAGCTCTTATGTTTTCTCTCAGTTTTCCTCCTCCTTCCTTTTCTCTCCCCAGACACCCGACTAATGCATATTCATCAGCTCAGCTTTAGCTCTTTGGCTTGTTAGGAAAAGGCCACTTTCAGCTCTGAAGAGATACATCCACACATGTACTCACAGTAGGGCCCTGGCACACAGACTCACACCTCTCCCCAGAAAAGGGAGAGACTCAGCATATTTTTGCACTTTTAATGTCCAGCTCTTTAGTAGGAGGGAGATTTATCTCAGCTCATGGGTTGTTGTCAGTTTTAAGCTCATAGTTTCATAAGCTGGCAGGTAAAGAGAGCCTAGACTCTCTCACTGAGGCCTTGTCTACACGATGTTTCACCCAAAAAGTATTGTTGGGTTTACACGACAACGGATTTTGACATGATAACACTGGAAGGACTGAAAACACTGTAGTGCCAGACCGGTAGTCGGCGATGTGTTCACTACCAGTTCATCCACAGACCAAAGACGCACAACCAGCCAAGAATAAACAAAACGAAACAGGAAGAAACACAGAGCACCGAGAATGCTAAACCTGTGAGAAGTGAGAGCTTTCTCTGGACACATGAAGTGTGTTTCGGGCGAAACTCGAGGACGGCGAGACTCAACAGCACAAGCCCAACACAGTAGGCTGTTGTCCAGTTGGCAACTACAGTAAAGTGTATTGCACATGTTCAAAGTGGATGCTGTTGCGTTTCAGAGAAAATCTTCTCTGGAGGCTGTTTTCAGAAGTTTAGGTCGCATAAAACACCGTCTCCGTGTAAACGGGAGTCCGAAACGCAACAAAACCTTTGTGTTTCAGCCTGAAAGTGTTGTCATGTAAACAGGGCCTGACACCGGCACATGTTTTCCTTCTGTTTCCACATCAGTGTGCATGCTGCAGTTAGCCTCAGGTCAATGTTGTTTCCCTTCAAGCTAAAATTTTTGGTCTTTGCCTCCCAACCTGTCAAAATACAACAATTGATCTTGATTGGTCCTCTCCTCTTTCTCTGGTTGGAGGACAGACTCTGGCTCTGGCTGTATTATTTTTTTAAGATATCCTGTCTGGTTCGGGGCTGGAAACCTTCAGAGGGTCTCCTCTCTCAGACTCTTATCACAGATAGTCATAACAGTCAGCCTGTTGATAGTCATCAACAGACTCCCTAAGGACTCCCGTACACCCCATGTCTCCTCCTCCTCCTCCCCCACGCTCCCCATCTACTCCTCTACTCATCTACTGCCTCTGGTCTTAGACAAACAGACAGGCCAGCGAGCGACAGAAGTTTGGCTAAGTAAAGAAAGATGTTAAGAGAAACGAGAGAGTAATGAGGAAGAGAAGAAGATGCAAAAAGCACATTTTCCACATCATCAGAAACACAGGAGGAGTATATACGCTGTGTTTGTATTTCACTACTCCCCTGGTAAAACAGAGGGATGTGTTATGAGAGATAATAAGTTAAGTCATCTGAGATCTCTGTGGTATAAATATGATCATATCTCACCAGGACCTCATACGTTACACCTCTTCTTAGTGAGACGGCAAAATTGGATTAAATGCAGTTATCCCAGTGATTAGCTTACTGCAACTTCCAGCTAGCATGTTATAAAATGTACATCGTGTGAAAACCTTCTGTTTTGTTCCCGAAATACAACCTTGTTTTCTTCAAGTTGATTGAAATATAATCAAAGGTTGTTGACTGTACTCCACATGTAGCCCTGTAATCCTTAAAAACACAAAATCACCAAAGCTGCAGTTACAAGGTTTTCCCCCCATCAGCAGTGATATATGCCATGTGCAGTCGTCCACTCTGATCCAAAACAGTTTAACTACATTGACTACATTTTTGTGGATTTTTTTTTTTTTTACGAAGACTGGCAGTAACTTATTACGTTGGCTTTTGCGAGCACTGCGGTGTACCAGCGAACCCAAACAGCTCAACAATCACATGGTGGAAGCTTTAGTGCCTGCTGGGTATCTGAGTGAAAAGTGGAGATAGGTGGAGAGAAACGGTGAGTAATAGAAAGCGAGTGCGGAGGAGTGTGGCGGCGAGGGGAAAGAAGAAAGAGAAAGGCAGAGAGGAAGCCCGCTATTGTCTGTCCCGGGGCGTCGGGGACTGGAAGAGGTGTTAACTCAGACTCATTTTAGCGAGACGGACAGCTCAATCTAAGAGCTGCTTCGCTGCAGGCCATGGCCATTCTCTTCTGTCTCAGACGCTCTCTCTGGGCCAGCACTGAGTCATCCATTTAAAAACCATTATGCTCCCCCTTTAGCACAACATGATAGAACGCCAGGGCCCCAGGTCGACCGTATATATGTGTGTGTGTCTGTGGTTGTGTGTGTAGGACTGCCAACCCCTCAGGATAGGAAGGCCTGAGCGAGCCGGGTGAGGCGAGGCCCGCAGAGAGTCCAGCGTGGGGATCTAACTGTCAGAGCGGCTGCGGCTATTATCTGGCTCGTAGATTGGCCTGACTTGTCTATTGATAGAGACATGTCACCATACAGTGGCTGCAGGTATTGTGCTTAGCACTGATTGGCACTGAATGGACTCACTGATCTAGCTCCCGCTGGGATGGCAGGAGGTGGTGGGACGTATCCGGCAGAGGTAGTACACGTTAATAGAAAACTGCATATTTACATGTGGAGAATGTGTACAACGGGGGGAAACTGGTCTGGTCAGTCCCTTTAAATACGATATTAATGATGTTTACACCTTCTCCCTGCCTTGTGATCATTGGGCGTATCTTTGCACCTCTGAATCATAGCTTTTGAAAGTCCTCCTGCACCTTTTATCTTCTATCTTTTGTTTCTCCAACTTGAGTGCTTGCTAGCTCCCCCAGTACTTGCTTGAAGGTTGGGTAGGGTGTTGCAGCCAATTCTCACCAACTGTGAGAAGATTAACTTAATTCCTTGTCATTTTTTCTTTAATTAGCAGTCTCGATGTTGTGGCATTTTTAGTTTATGGAAACTAAGTAGTAGGCAGTGTAATACTTTCAAGGTGTTTTGTATTCTGAGGCATAGTAACAGGGATGTATCGGAACAAATGATGCATTTTGATTTTAGGGATATGCTTTGATGTTGACCCTTCAGACAAGGTCAACACAAATGCTTTAACTCACAGAAACATGTATCACAGAGTCCATGTCAGCCCTGCAGCCACGTCTGTCTGTTTGCAGCAGTGGACCTTGGGATGACTTTTGTCGCCAGGCAAACTTCTTCCTCTCCGTCCCTCATTCTTTTTCTTGTTGACTTTTCATGGGGTGATTTTCCATATCAGTATCATTCATCCAGTGATGTGTGGAAAGAGGTGAAAAGAATGCGAGCTCTTCTGTTTGACCAGGTATTGACTTAGTGATAGGCTAAGACGTCTGGCGGGCACTCTCATGTCGCCAAGGTCCTACGTGACAGATACCCATGCAGCCATGGCACGATGTATCTCCTCTACCCTCCATCAAGCGCTAAATCTCTGCCTTGAGAGCTCGCTTTTCACACCGATGCTTTGCTCCTTTTGTTCGAGACGTAATCGTTAAGCTAAGCTAATGTCCCTGCTTTGGGAGAAGAAGTCCCGGCGCACCCTGACACTTATCTGTCCCGACCCACCTTTTGCGTCCTGAAGTGTTTGCTTGCCTTTTGTGCTTTGCCTGAGGAGGGCGGATGGCCAAGTTCATACACTGCAAGATATCCCCGTAGGGCATTCAAGGTGCAGCTCATAACTTGTCTGATCTGTTTGTCTTTCACAGGAAGGCGGTCTTTATCTTAATGTTTGACCCTTAAGGTGACTGGTACTGAACTGATAGGGCAGAAATTGCCTGGGACTGCCAGAAGACAGTAGCCACATCATGTAAAGGGATACTGCGAGACAGCGGGAGAAAGAGAGGGAGCAAGATAACAAGAGTCATTTCCTGCTTGATTTGACTAATGTTCTTTCCAGTGTTCTCACAGCGGCAGTCATGTCCTTACGCTTCAATTACAGGTGTTGCTAGAGATCACCCCAACCATAAAACAGGAACCATTAATCCCGTGTGAATTCATTTCTTCACCAGTCCTGACATTATTTTTAGTTAACTTAAACCCCTACCGCGTGGACTATTGTATAGCGTGAGTGAAGCTCTTCATGTAAATGGGGCTATTATCATGTCTTTTAGTAATCAAATCAAGACCATGCTCTGATGAGCAGCATGGTCTTGAGCTGAGAGTACTTCTCCTTAAAGCCACTTTAAAGGAAAAACAGCAGGCCTTGTTAGCTTTTCCTCCTGAGATCTAGTTTCGCTGGAAAAGAAGATAATTGTGCATTAAAAGGTCAGTTCACTTAAATCACACATAAAAAAAAATCTATTTTTCTCTTGGCCCTTATGCTACCTTAACTGTAACTACTACACAGGCAGTTGTGAGATGTCTACCACTTTGACTTCTGCTGCTTCCCCCCAGACGACAGCTTCAATACTTTTAAAATAATACGTTTTCGGTAATGCCTTGTAACATAAAACTTAAATCCTCCGTAAGGTTACCAACTCATTGGGCTTGTGTAATATTGCACGAAATGACCAGTACCGTATTTTCCGGACTATAAGCCACTACTTTTTTGCAATGCTTTGAACTTAAACACTGAACTTGAACTTAAACACTGGTGTTTCTCATGTATTGGCGGCATGAAGCTCGCTAGCTTTTTACAAGCTAGCAACCTCCGTGCCGCTGATACATTTAAACACGTCACATCAGACCCGGTCAGAGTGGACCACATGAAACTGTTCGAATAAATTCAATAGAGGCTTATAGACAGGTGCGCTCAATAGTCCGGAAAATACGGTAATTTAATTTATCACAATATTCACAAAATGGTGAAAACAAATGTGAAAATGAAAAATGCAAAGTAAGAATGAAATATTTTAAAACTTAAAGGTGTATTTTGCACTCACACTTCTCATGATGGTTGTATGAAATCATCTGTTAACATAAGGAGTCACTTTGGCACATGTGTCTATGGTCCCACATCGTAATGAAAGGGATATCAGACCTGTGGTTTCTAATAACAGTATTGACCAACAGTATGCGGTTTTCTGTCATCATTATTTGACTTTGACAGAAACCCCAAGTTTACACACGGAGCGAAAACACCAGAGAGAGAGCGTAACACCACAAGTCCCGGGCCTGGGTGCTGTAATATCTTCCATTCACGTTCATTTTATGTAGGTTTTAAACATGCCATTAGCCAATTTAATCCAATTTTCCCAGCTTTCGGAGCACTCCAGTGGAACAGATTCCATCTAATATTAAACATATGGTTGCCGTTGCCCCTAGAAACACCACAGCAGAGCGGGGCTTTTTCACTAACCTGTTAAAGACAAGCCTCCTGTGTCCCAGCGCAAACCATTGTCAATTATCTCCAATGAACATTGTAATTGATAACGAGGAAGCAGGGCAGCAAATTAAATGTCAGGTTTGATTAGAAGCCTGATGCCTTATCATTTGTTCATAACTCGTTACCAACATCTGTTAATTAGTTAATAAATTAATCTGCGGGGCTCAGATGAAATGTGCGCAGGCTCCCGAGGAAGTAGATGGGGCAAAGTCATCTGTCTTTGAAGGGAGTAGAAGTCGACAAATATTGTCCCTGGGATTTGGACTGTTATTACTTGGTCACTGGTTTCAGACCTCAGCCACTGCAGCCAGGGATTCTCAATGGAGCCTCTTGTTTGCCTGAACAACCCCCCCCCCCAACAATCTCCTCATGCATTCCCACCACAATGCTATCCTTTATTGCGTGAGGCTTCTCTTTGCAGACATGTTTTAAACATTAATTTAAAAACCCTCACATTGACCCATCAGTCCTCTGTGGGGACGCACAGGTAACTCCTGTCCAAGTCGCATCTACGCCTTTCTTTCACTGTGTATCCAGTGAAACCCCATCGTTCATCATTGCCCTGATGAATAGTCCCATTAGTTACGGCCTGGAGGCAGGAGCAGACAATGACACTGCTTTTTGCCACAGTGGTCTATCATGACATTTGTCAAATGGTGTTCATGTTGCTACTTTGAATTATGCTCTGATGAAGAAATATCCTTTTCCACCATTTCCAGTTTCTCTGTCTCTATCTAGGTGCAAACCTTCTATTGTTTGCTACAGATCACTCTCTTTCTGCCACTTTCCCTCTCTCTCACTTTAAATCTCAATCCCTTGTGCTGCTTAACATTTCTCTGACTCAAGCAGGAGGTGGTGACCTATTAATCAGGTTCCCGTGGCTGTTGTGATTGCCATTTTCCATAATCAGATACACAACACGGCCCAAAAGCCTTGGCTGTAGAAATACTTACTTTCGTTAGCTCCTTACAGTTTCCTGCTGTACTGCAGACCTCGAAGCATGAGTCGAGAGCTCGGGAGGAAAGTGGAGTGCACGGCTGTGCCTTTTAATTACTTTTTATTAGGTGCAAAGACTAACATTTTGACACAGTGTGTGTCTTCGTCGGAGCCAAAGGAGAGAAAGTATGAAGGTCCTTCATAACCATGGGACTGATTCCTGGAGGTTCCTTGTTGTTGAAAGCACCTTTGTTTTTAGGAGCTGCAGATAAATGTGATATTCATGCACTCTCTGGGTGTGTCTAACACTATAATGAGATTCAACACAAGCATGTAGCAGCATACAGACTGTACATTACCACATACATCCACACATCCACAAAGAGACACAGGCAGGCAGGAAAAAGACCTTCTCCCTTGTTTTTCTTTCCTCTACTCAGTCATTTAGAATAACAAGGCAGACTGAGCAGCTAAACTGGATGACGACATCAGATCTAAAAACAGTGTTGAATTGTTGAAGTGTCAAACACACCGGGATGTCTTTACTTTGGAAAGTCTCCGGGATCGCTCGAGTGATTTTCACTCATTTTCTCCACCACTGTCATTGGGAGCGAGACCTGGCGTCTTGTCTGCATGAGACAACAAGGAGGTTTTGACAGAGTTAAGATTTGTGGGAGCGTATTAATGTGTGTGTGTGTGTGTGTGTACATTGAGTATGTGCACACAGACACACATTTCCACATTTCTGTTCATCCTGGGCACTGGTCCACCCTCCACATAATCCTAAATCAGATTCCCCCCAACAAAAACAGGATCTCACCAGGAGCATGATGTAATATCCTAATTTAGTGCTTGTGTCACAATAACAACAGTTTGAACAGATATCATTTCCTTTTGTTGTTTTCTTATTAGTGAAAAATAGGACGAGTAAAACTGCATGAAAAGAGCTTCATTGGAGCGAATCTGAAGAACAAATCAGTCTCGCCTTTAGCATCAGTATTCAGAGTATTATTTGAAGGAGGCTAGCTCGATTCGTGTAAATCTCCTTAACAGCCAGAGCAGTGCACTTCAACCTTCCCGGTTGCTCTGTTCTCGCTGCTAAACGTCATATGATTGTGCTCTGTGCCACTCCTTGTGGAGCGAAGGTGAGCTGGTGTCGGTGCAGCTGGTACGCAGTGGTACCCAATGTACCATGTGTCAGGAGGGCGAAGGAGAGAAAAAAAAAACTAAACAGGGAAGTATTCTACTTCTCTGATACTCTTAGCCATGTGATACCAAGTTATGCCAAACAACTGAACAAAGGCGTCGCCATGTTGTTGGGAGGGTGTGACTGTATTTGCATACGCGCTGGGAGACATGATTTACACCTTTATCTGCAGATAATATTAAAATGATGGGATTTTGCATCACAAGAAATCCTTTCAGTCCCTGCCTGTAACCTACTCCACTTCTTTTCTTGCCACTCCTGCAAAAATGAAACATTAATGTTTGCTTAATATTTTAACTAATATAGCAGTTGATATGAATAAATCCCAGTTCTTGTTCTTCTTGTGTTACTTTGTGGAGCCTGAGGGTAATTGGTGACAAAGCCTGCTCCCCTCTGCTGGCCGAGAGCTCACAATGCCACTCTCTGCTGCTAAGTGCTTGTAAATTTGTGACTGATGTTGTTTCTTCAGGGAGAGAAACAAGCCAGTGTACAATATAAGAGGACGCCAGTGAACACACAAAGCAGTTTTTTCACACACACTTGAAGCACACTACTTAGGGGCAACAAGTCAGCACTTTCCTCAACCCTCCCTCATCTGTGGAGTGGGATTACTACCTGTCCTTACCACCACACGTCTAATTTCTCATTTTATTTCCTGTAAATTTCACTTCCTGTGTGTAGTGGTATATACGTCTGTATATAATACACAGATACCAGACTCCTTTCACACATCAGTGTACTGCCAAGTGTTAATCTCCCTGCTCTCATGTGCTTTTTAAGACAAAATACACAACATGTGCTTTAATTATACCGAGATCACATACTCAAATCTTTTCTTTTGTGAGTCATTGATTTTTCAACCCCCCTCTCTCAACCTTATGTGGCCTCTCTCTCTATTTCTTCTCTCCGTCCTTTCTCTTTGCTCCATCCTCCTCTTTTTTTTCTGGCCTCCGGGGTCCCAGTGCTTCTAATTCGGCCTTATCAGTGAAGTAATTTAGCTGCCACAGCTTGGGTTTCTGTCGCGCGGCGAGTGGCCCCATTGTCCGGCCCTGCTGTTGCTGAGATAAACCCTCAGATTGAACAAAGTCCGCGCTGACCTTTACAAACTCCCAAATCTCGCCGCGTACACCCCTCCAACTGAGATTCTCTCCGCCTCGGGCTCTTTTCTTTGGGTGGCGGAGCTGGGGGCACATCAAATGGGAGGAAGAAGGCGATTGGGTGTGTGTGTGTGAAAGAGTAAGAGTGTGTGGGGTCAGGGTGGATTGAGTGAGCGTGAGATGGACAGGGGAGAGGGATTAAGATGGCTGACTGAGCCTGTCTATATTTCCAATGGCACTTTTGCTCTAAGAGGGAGGCAGAGGAAGAAAAAGCACTGCAAACAAAGCATTCAAGTGTGCATTTTTCTGTCTCCTTCAGACAGCTGGAGGAGGCTTTGGTGAGCCTCGCCCTCTGTCCTCACTGCCTTCCAGAAATATGATGATTTCTTTGATGTAAAAGTCGGTTTATGTCTTGGTTCCTTGCACTGTCCGTGAATCGGCTCATTGAGAGCATCGCCACAAATGCACCATTGAACCCCGTGTCGTACCTCCATTGTTATTTATCATGTCCTTCATTCCTTGGCAGAAGGCCCAAGAGGAGTCTGTTGGGATTTTTGCTTTGACCCGCAGTGAAACGACTAGAGTGAAACGGTTGAAGCCAAGTGGCTGGTGGGGGTGGGGGTCAGCGCTGTGTCGGGGAGGTTTTGGGCACAATGCAGCAGAAGTACCCTCTCCATTGTGAACCACTGTCATCCTTCAGAGGCCACTCCACCAGGCTCTCCACACCGCAAATCCTCTCCGCTCTCTATTCCAGCCGTCTGTCAGTCAGGCAGGCAAGGAACCTCATCAAAAGGTCTTGAAGTTAGGGGTCGAGACTGAGAGGGCGAAGGGAGGCGGGGCGGCGGTGGAGCAGAGGGGAGAAAGGATAGTGCTGTTGGTGTAGTCGGTGCGGTGGCGGGGTGGTCAGGGACAGGAGTGAAACAGTGCTGTAAGTTAAGGTGTGGGGTGGTGGTGATGCAGCATTGGAGGCAGTCCACACCTCTCTCTCCGTTGGGTGGCCCAGTGTGCATCCCACTTTCTATCCCTCTATCCATCCATCCATCCCTCTTCCTCCACCCCCCACCCCCCGCCCACAACCACCTGCCTGCAAGCCACCACCAGTGTTCCCAGGGAGATGAGCGCCACGGAGAAGAAGGCCCACAAGGGATTAACTTTTCACATGGCTGGGAGTCCTCGTCTCAAAAGACCTGACAACCCCAGACGGCTTGATTAAAAAAGAAAAGAAGAGAAGAGGAAAGGGGGAGGGAGGGCATAGGAGGAGGAGAGGAGGGGGAATTCTTCACATGATGGCCCTGAGAGAGGGATTTTGGATATTGGGTGTCTTTTTTTTCCTTCGTCCAAAGCCCCCATGTCTTGGTTGAGAATGAGCAAATTGTTCCTCCTGTTCTCTCGCCAGTCCCTGTGTTGCCCGGCCTGAAGATGTGGGTGGGCACCAGCACACATTGTTGACTCCTTGCAGAAAACATACAAATGCCCTCTTGCTTGAAAAAAAAAAAGTGTATGGCGGAAGTGGTGACTTTTGATTCTGCTTTTCATCTCCTTGTTTTTCTTCTATTGCCAAATACATCAATGAACCTTCATGAATCGTCAGTCGTCAATTCCAGTTCGCCACAGTGATATGATTATATCGCGATGTATTATTTATTCGTTAATGTATTATCAAAAGCCCTCTGTTATTCTGTGTATGTCAGCATTGCATTACAGTCAAGGAAGACATTGGCAGAGAGAGTCGGCGAACCGTTGCCGGCTTAAAGTTCTAGTGTTCAAGTGGCAAGGCGCCCTATTTCCCCTCACTCTATCCCAGATAAATTGGGCATCTCAGGTTTGTCTGTGAGAAAGAGAGGACAAAAATCAAAACAAATGCTCCCACTGAAGTGAAGATGGGAGAAGGGGTTGGCTTTCCTCTCTGGCTAACGGATCAGCAACTCAACCTAGCGGGACAGCGGGCCACTTAATACCTCCCATCTTGTCCAGGTAACAGAGTGGCCCGACAGGGAGGTCAGGGAAGGTAGCAGGGTATCGTTTTACAGATCACCACTCACCCTCTGGCTTCCTCCGCATGGCTCACTTACCCTCTTCTCATCTCCACTGCCGGGATACACTCACCCTCTCTTCCCACACCCCTCAGGTAGGACACAAACATTCATTGAGAAAGTTTTCGTGGATGTTTACACCCAGTTTCTCTCTTAAAGATCCACCAAGATGAACCAACGAAATCCTCAGGATCTCCACAGTGTTTATGCGATCGTTTTCAAACACTTGGTAAATGGTAAATGGAGTACATTTATATAGAGCTTTCATGACCTAAGCTAGGTCCCAAAGCGCTTTACAAGGTAGCCACCATTGGGAGCAACTTAGGGTTCAGTGTCTTGCCCAAGGACACTTCGACATGTGAACAGGAGGAGCCGGGGATGGAACCCACAATCTTACGATTCAAAGGCAACCCACTCTACTGGTGTGTTGCCGGTAGAGTGGGTTGGTAGAATGCCGGTACCAAGTGCTCAGCTTCATTGATTTCCCTGAGGTTCTTTAGTCTACAAGCAACAGAAGGCTTCAGGTTGGAATAATAAAACCAAAATAAAGATGGGTTGAGTTGGTTGGAAAGTACACATCAACCAGAAAGCACAAATCCAACCAGTTATTATAAAAGGTGTAATTTCTACTCATTGGGAAACTACACTGGTGCAAAGAAACTCCACATCCAAGGAGCAACTAGGAGTCAATTAACCCTAATATCAGCCCAGATTTGTCATTAATCATGCTGCTTACTAGCCATATGGCCCCAGACTCCAAGGAGGCTCTGAACCTATTTTGTGTGCACTTGACCTTGCTGATGCACCTGAGGGAATACAAGACTTGTGTTCGGCGCTCTACGATGTGGTCGATGTCTACGATGCCCTTCTTCCTGGTTCTCCTGGGTAAATGGATGGACGGAGAGCTTCCTTAATATTAGAGTAATCCACAGGTGGTTTTTGTTTTTTACCATAGGAAACATAAACACAACACAAAATGACTCCAGCTTCCTCCCACCATCCAAAGACAAAGTTACAAGTTGTGAGCATGAATGGTTGTTCTATGATGACTTGTCAAAGGTGTAGCTTAATTGATTATTAGTCATTTATTGAGAAAAATGCCAAAAATTCATCAATTTACTGCATTCCTGTTGTATATAATATAAACTTGTACTTGTAAATTAAAGTAAATATCTGTTTCTGTGTCATAACTGTATTTAGTGTGTTCTTGTTTTCTTCTGGGTTGTTTTTCTGTAAATAACTAACATAATAACTTTGGTGCTGAAATCTAATTCAAAGGCAAATGGATTGTGGAAGCTGTGGTCAAAATTCAAAAGCACAGCATGGACAATTGACTGCACAGCGTATTAATGTGACAAAAAGTGGCAGGAAGTATGTAAAGTATGCAATCTCTAATAATATCCACGTAGAGCTCGGACCTCCTGCTATTCCTGAAGTGACAAAAGTGACAGTACAGATATGATACACTGGTTCATATTCTTCTGACCCTCACAGTAAATCAGTATCCAATCAGTATTTCTTTGTCTGAGCGCTCCTTTCCCTTCGGCACGGCTATCATTAAGTGACTCATTTAGGCCATCACAGGTAGGCCCACATCATAGCCCGCTGGTGGCTTTTAATGGGAAATAGACTTCTTTCTACTGTAATGCATGCCGAAGTAGCCGGGACTAATGTGACCCCTATAGTTTGGCACTGCATTAGTGCCAGAAGACCCAGCAGTGAGCCTGTAACCTGGGGACGACAAGGCCATGATTATGTTCTCCACAGGGTAGGCTTGGTCGCAGGACACTCAGCTACGCACACAAAGGGACATGCATTCAGAGACTTAGGCAGACACCGGGGTAATTATGGGCTGATATTTTCTCCAAGTTAGTTATATTTTTGTCATTTATTATTGGAGAGTTTTGGTGTAGAGTTTCAGAGATCCAAGTCCTTTATAAGATCGAGTCTCAGAAATGTCAAAATTAAAAATGACACAGTGATATTTTTAGTTGAAGTTGATGTCCGAATACTTTTGATTTTTTTTTTTAATTTAGGAACATGGCAAGACCAGTAAATTAGCAAACACACGTGTATCGGTGCACACACACACACACACTCACACACACACTAACACTCAGGCACAAATTGTTGGGTTCACATAAAATTGGCACACTTACTCTGCCTGTCCCACTTCCCCTTCGCCACTATATCGGCTCTACAGTTACCATGTTTACTGTCTCCATTCACTTACTAAGTCTTTCTCTCACTGTCTCTTTTACACACACACACACACACACACACACACACACACACACACACACAGGTTCCAGTCGTATTTCAAGATAATTCTCTCTCCTCTTGCTCCTCTTGTCTCAGTATCCTGAGCCACTAGACACTGAATGGACCACAGGGAAAGCCGATCTCACAGACACATATTCACACACACACACACGCACAAGTGCGCACACACATACATGCGCACACACACTCACAAAACTGCGTGTGGTCCAGCCATTTCAGTCCTCGCCGTGTTTTCTAATGCTTCATCAGGTCCCATGGTCAGGGTCTTGGACTTAGGACTAATCTTTTAAATTCCTCACTGTTTCAGTCCCTTTTGTCTCATCAGAAGTCACTCGCCCACCTTTATCGCTTTCTCTTCTACTGTTTCTTTCGCGAAGTTTCACCTCTGTGTGACTACAGAGGGTTCAGTTGTTTTCCTTCCCATCTTCCTCTCTGCTCTTTCTATTTTCTTCCTTCTTCTCCTATTCCCCCTTTGCATAATTCAAATCAGAATCCCCATGTGAGTGCCTTGCTCTTGACCTAGCTTAGAAAGCTCCTGATTGCTTTAATAGCAGTCCTTGGACCTGGAAGGTGGGTGTCTTTAAGGAACTCTGGCGAGAACGGTGTGTGTGCAGTGTGTACTACCGAAGGGTGGTTGATTAGAACTGACCTCAAGAGTGTCAGGAGAAAAAGAAGTACAAATATGCAAAGTGGGCGTGTGTGCTTGCATAATTGGGGCAGAGACGAGAGCAGCAAGGTCAAGTAGAACAAATGGTCAGTGGAGTGAAGTCTATAAAAACACACAAAACAGCCACCACGTATATATGCATCTTTAAGTGGCACTGGTCACTTTGAGGTTAGAAAAATTAGGGTGTGATGGAAAAAGTTGCCAGCTCCGCTCCCCCAGTCAGGGATGAGGTAAAGGCTTACGGTTTGTAGCGGGACGCTCCCAGATGGAAATGAGTGTAAGTGTGCGAAGTGTAGCATTACTGAGAAAGGGCTTTTGTGCTTTGTCGGCTTACCCTCGGCAAGTAAGATTTCAAATATCAGTTGGCATACACAAAAGTATAAAAGCAAGCCGACGTGTTTTGCAGAAGAGGCACAAATGTGCACAAGGGTAAGTCCTTCAACAGCGGGATTGCCCCAGCATTAGCCAAAGTCAGGAGCCCCAAAGTAAGCCCGGCTAAGGTTGGGGTGAGGCCTGTCAAACCCAAAGATTGAGTTTGAATTAGGCCCACCATTCAGAGCTACTGAAAAGAGTTCCTGAGCCTCCTATTCTCTCCCAGCAAATTGGGAGGAAATCTGGCTATTGTGCAGAGTTTTGAAGAGGCTGGTGGCGGGGAGGGGGCTGCACACTGTGCTTACCTATAGATGAGAGTGGAGACAAAGGGTCCCGGGACATCCAGGAGAGGCTTTGAAATCCCTCTTGGCTAGAGACAGAGGCGGCCTGGAGTAGCTCCTGGTGTGGAAGAGGTCAACAGTGGAAAAGGGATTTTTGATGGAGACTTTGCAAAGATGGAAAAGACATGTTTGGTGAGAGTTAGACTGATTGACTGAAATGACTGGAGCTTATTTAAATATGTTTTGTAGCAGAAAGTGATGGTCTTTTTAGATTCAGTGAGTGTCCACAAAACTTTTCAAAGTGTTTTTTCCCCTTGAAAATCCATCATCCTCCATTTAGCTGATGTTGTTCTCCACAGTGGTGTATGTTGAAGCCAATAATGTAATAGCAGCCGATAACGTAATAACGGCTGATGCAGCAATGTAATAACAGCAGATAATGTAATAACAGCAGATAACGTAATAACAACCGATAACGTTATAACATCCGATAATGTAATAACAGCAGATAACGTAATAACATCCGACAACGTAATAACAGCAGATAATGTAATAACAACCGATAACGTAATAACATCCGATAATGTACTAACAGCAGATAACATAATATATTTTCCCTTTTTGAAATAGGCCAATAACGTAATAAAAGTCCTGAACTGATATCGTAATAACTTTTGGCTAGTAACATAATACTTTTTACA
>OOFC01044251.1:9880-27496 GCA_900323345.1 Pseudochromis fuscus | reverse complement strand
AAGATAAGATAAGATAAGAGATCCTTTATTTGTCCCACAATGGGGAAATTCCAGTGTTGCAACACACATTATAGGACAGTGCAGAAAATGGTCACCCAGAGTTAAAAGTTAAACAATAAAGATAAAAAAGTGCATGTGCATTTTGTACATATGCAAAAGGAATGTGCAAAGAAATAACCAATTTGTACATGTGCAAAACTGTGAAGGAATATATACAATATAGAATAAATATGTGTCCATCTTGTGTATTGTACATGGGATTGTTGCACCAGGTTAAAAATGTTCATGTAGAGTCTAACAGCAGCAGGAAGGAAAGATCTACGAAACCTCTCCTTCACACAGCGAGGGTGGATCAGTCTGTACTGAAGAGAAATGAAGAGAAAATCAATTGACTGAATATTTCAGGATTGAAAATGAGGAATTTTGAATTGAAGTCAGTTGGAGTGTTTGGTCAGAACTGTCTCCTCACAGCAGGAAGGTTCTGGGTTCAAATCTCAGCTCAGATCTTACTGTGTGGAGTCTGCATGTTCTCCCCGCATGTGTGGAGAGGCAATGACATCACTGTAAAAACTACAAACAGTCAGTAGTTTGACAGCAGACTTTCATTCATTTCACTTCCTGTTTCCTCTGTGTGCTGCTTGTTTTTATTTATGTTGATGCAACCTGCCATTTCTGTGTCGTGCATTATGGTCTTCAAATCTGACCCACTACAGATTAAGACTCAGGAGGCTCTGATATTCATCTGTCACAGACCTGGACCTCTACTAATGTCTAGTGTGAGTTAAGTGGTCTGCAGGTCTCAGAATAGGAAGTTCTCACATCTGCAGGTATTGGTGGTGAACAGATGTGGCCAGAAGATGCTGCAGCTTCACCGTGGTTCACCTGGACTGGTTGTATTGTCCGTAAAAAGCTCTGATGCTAGGTGGCTCCTGTCTTCTCCTAGCTGCCGTCATTCTGATGCAAGAACATTTAACCTGAACAACTTGCAGCATCATAAATAAAATCTGGACCAGCAGCCTCTGGTTGCAGTTTATTCTGATCCCCGGGTCACATCAGCATAAACTGTGCAGAGGACGGTGAAAGGTCAGGATAATGGGGGAAACATTTAAAGATGCTGATCCACATTTCCACTGACAATATATAACTGAGCATTGAAGGGAATTTACTGAGGATTAAGATGCTATCAGTCCCAGCAGACGTATTTAAATCTGTGCAGGTGAGGTAAAGATAAAGTAGAGAGCAGAGGTGCACGTCCACCTGCATCTAAATCAACAAGAAGCAGCAAGGTGTGTGGACATCACAACAAGGTCGCACAGAGGGCGGGAGATATGGAGTCAACTCCCTGAGGGTTAAGTGGGCGGGTCGTCCATCAGCTGCTCCTCAGGCGAAACAGTCAGAGTGTAAACTGTGAGTGTGGAGCTGCAGGGAGATGTGAGATATGGAGAAACCCCAGTAAATTCATCATGTGTGAGATATCTGTCTATTCCCTCCTGAGCTGTGTCCATTCAAAACCTCTAATAATCACCCAAATGAAATGTCAGTGTCAGTGTGAATGAGCAGATAAACCAGCAGCAGATGCTCCAGCAGCAAATGTATTTGTCATCTGATGCGACTGTGTTGTTGCATTTGTCCAGAACGAACTGGAGGGTTTTTCTCACCGGTATATTTTTAGGACAGGTACGGGTGGGAAGAGATTAGCACATGGGAGTAGATTTAAAGAAGCAGTTGATAAGCTCGCAGGATGCAGCAGGCGCCACGGTAGCTGCTGCAGATAAAAACACATAATGGAGGGTTTAGAGCCCACAGCGTCACAGGAGGACGCAGGAGAGGAGGCGGGTCGAAGGAAATGCTGCGGTCGCTGCAAGTTTGGACCTAAACTACAAACTGATGACTTAGACCAATCAACAAACTGTGCATCACATCCTGAATCATTAACTTCTTGGTTTAAACATCAACTTCCTGTCAGGATCAGCTTCTGTGCAGCTGGTTTTGAAGCCAGATCAGCATCAACCTGCAGAGTCCTGGTACCAGAGTGGACTGCAGGTGCTTCCAGATCCTCACTGTTTACATGTGATGGTACCAAACCTGTAGAGACCTGCCTCCCACAGCAGATCAAAGGAACAGGAAGTGGAAGATAAACACATGCATGTGTGTGCAGCTGTAATGTTAACAAACATGTCAGACGTACGTGAGCATGACTGTGCTGCCAGGATTCAGTCGGATTCAGGCTTCCACATTCAGAGCCCACATGATGTCAGAGCACTCAATCAGAAAACTCCTCCCATGTTTCTGATTGGTTGAAATGCTGTGACATCATGTGGGTTCATTTAAAGTGGCAGCCTCCGTGAAATCATGGATGTCTTAGTTTGTATTTCCCATGGATTATAAATTTATGTCATAAAAAAACCCCTGTTTTTTCAACATGTGTTTTCTGTTCCTTTAAAGTTTTCTTTTAATGAATGAAAAACAGTTGAAGAAAATCGAGGATACATTTGCTTTTTATATTTGTTTTGTGTTGGTAATCATGTGAACATAGTGAGAAGCTGCAGGTGAAGACCAAATGTCCAAATGTCCTGTAAACCCATAGATTGTATTTAAAGGATGGATGTAGTTACCAGGTCTGAGCAGTGAAGCTGGAACAGACTGATGATGTCATTCTGATGTCATCAGCTAAGGCCAGCTCCTCTTATCAGTGATCAACTGAAAATAATTTCATAATTATGTAAATATTACGCCTCAAACAGAGGTGCATTTGAAGATGTGGTTGGTTTGATTGACAGGCCTGGATCCTCCATTAGACCCGCCCCCAGTCCCTGCTCCTGAGCTCCTCCCACTCGTCCAAATATGGTCACCTCTTGCTCTAAAACACCAAGAGAGTGATGGTCAAATACCAAACTCCTGGTGGCTACATCCATCTATTATACAGTGTGTGTGTGTGTGTGTGTGTGTGTGTGTGTGTGTGTGTGTGTGTGTATGTGTGTGTGTGGAGCCAGTGTTGACAGCACCACAGTAAAACAGAGGAGTTGGTGACTGTTGAACATCAGTTGATAAATGTTTGATATTGAACCTTGATGTGAGGAAATCAGGAAAAAGACAAACCAGAAACTATTTCAGTTTCATTTGAATTCATAGTTTAAAGAACAACATCTGGTACGAGGACACATCATTACATCATCAGTCAAATATAAAAACATTAGAGATTTTATTTGGCCAATAAAACTGTACCTGCATCAGTCTTTGAGGCTGTTTGAAAAAAGGCAGCTCGTGGATTATGACACGGGGGTTTTGTTCTTTCCTTTGTGTGTGTGTGTGTGTGTGTGTGTTTGTGTGTGTGTGCTTGTTCTCTATTCAAGCCTTTGGCAGGTCCTGTACAGTCTGAGTCCCTGTAGTAAACTGCAAACCTTTTCCAATCTGCTGCAAGATGAGTGTGTTTCAGCGTGTGTGTGTGTGTGTGTGTGTGTGTGTGTGTGCAGGTGTGACGTCAACTGTGATCCCTTGAGGTTGGATAAATGACAAAAGACTCTTCCCATCTCCGCCTGTCGTCCCTCAGAGGAGGCTGTGGAGGGAGGAGGTAGCAGCGAGGAGGAGTCTGTCAGTTCGCCTCCATCCCGCTCGGCCCTCGCTGCTGAGGCTGCTCCTCTGTCACAGCCCTGACACGCTGTGGGGTGGCGTGTGTCCAGCTGAGCACAGAGGTGACACAGCTGTGGAGCAGCCCCCTGAACCCGGTCACACAGCTGCCAGTCACCAGCACCTCAACCAGGAGCTCACATCAAAGGGTTAATGTGGTGACACTGCAACACACACACACACACACAAACCTCGACTGCAACACACTGTTCACCCACGCATCCGTAAGCACACACACACACACACACACAAAGACGTTGTCACTCACACACTTGGTTTGTGATCTGACACAAGATGGAGGGTGCTTACGTAACACTTGATTCATTTCAAAGGTGTAATTGGATGTCTGTTTGGGTCGGGTGGAAGAGGCTCTTGGCAGTGGCAATATCAAAGCTGACATTCATCAAAGTCTGACAAAATAAGTTATTTCTGGATAGGGGGAAAAAAATCAAACACACACACACACAAAACTGCAGCTTGATATTCATTTATTTAACATGGAAAACATACAGATCTGTTGGTGTGAAAATGTATATCTAAGAAATATATAAAGCACTGTAACGTCACCCAGAGTTTCACTTTAAATACTGCTCACTATCCTGCAGCAAAAAGAAGTATTTTCTTCACATTATAATTCCCCAAAATAAATTGCTTTCAGAGGGAACGAGCACATTAATTCAAAAAAGACACATTAATTCAAAATAGATGCTAATTCATGTTTAAAAAAAGTGGTTGTCTTCACAAAAAAAAACTGAGATGTTGGATGTGACACGCCTCACATCCAGCACGTTGCTCCTGCATGTTCGAATGGTGTGCACAGTTTAAACACACGTCTGTAACATGTTACAGATGAGATGTAAACACAGGTCCTAAGGCCTCATGTGTAACACTTGGTCCACAAAAAGTTGCATAAACAAAGAACACACAATACAGCTGAGGGAAAGTCCTTGTAATACATTTGTTTTTAGTGTCCACACAGATTATAAATGGCTCTTTGAATGTGTGATGGCAGACGACCTGTATCTACTGCCTGAACCTTCAATTTTAATGTGGGAATTGACTAAAATTGAACATAATAAAAGGTTTAAACTGAAGGAAGTGTAAGACAACACCATGTATCACTGCATCCAGCTACTAACTGTCAGATGTCTGGTTCAGACTCAGGGCGACACCATCATCATCCTCCATCCTCACATTCATCTGTTTCTCTCCACTTGAATTTCTAAACACTTCTGCAATCAGATAATGTAGGTCAGCCCAACTGGACATGATATAATACCCATTCAACACTCCACAAATACACTCTCATTACACCCACAGAGGAACACAGGCAGGACATTTGTGGGTTTTTTATCCTCCTCTTGCTTTAACAAACTTTTTCTTTGATGTTAATAAATCCCACATGTCCCAAATCCTCCTGGAGAATCTGCTGCAGCTCTCTCACTGTAAACCTCAGAGACATGGACCAAGCAAGTGTCACCGGTTGGATTGTGGACTCTTGTTGGTTGTTTGGAGCAGGAAGTGACCATATTTGGATATGAAGGGAGGAGCGAGGAGGCGGGGCTGACCGTCATTCTGATGGTTTTTTGAAGCCGGCCTCCAGTGGTCGTCGGGGGTATTGCACTTTTTTGCACTTCCACACTGGCCTCACTTGCTTCGTCCATTTCTATATATGGTCAGTGCTGTAAAAACAGACTTTAAGAAAATAAACAAAAAGATGAGTGTCAGATTTAGTGCAGGAACATCAGACGTACGTCCACGAGGGCCGTGGACTCGCTGCAGATCACAGACTGTATATAAAATAGACGACACACACCCAGCCTGGACACCATGGCTGTGTCCGAATGTCCACACTACTCCCTAACCCCTCGTTAGCTACATAGTGAGCTACATAGTGAGCTACATAGTGCTCTGAATCAGCTGGCGATTCAGACAGGAAGCCCCCTACTTTCTCCTGGCGTCGGATCATGTGACCACCAGCGGTCACCATGGTAACCAGGCCACTACAGCTCACTAAAAATATAAACCCAAAAGAAAACCCAATTATTTATGTGAATTTGCTCAGTGATGTTGCATTTCATTCTTTCCTTGTTGTTTTTATATTCAATAATTAAAACATAAAATCTCTACATGTATCAATCCTCTTTGATGTTCGCGGTGCGCCACTCGACCCCTTATGCGGCGTCCTCCGTCGGTGAAATGGCACCAGTTTTGAATTTTTCAGTGTTTTTGCTGACCCTAATTACACTTTTGATCATAAAAATTTAACACTGAAGACACGCCATCGCACTGCTCCCGGTCCGCCATCTTGTCTAGTGACCATCGGTGCTCACTACTGTTCAAGATGCATTGTGGGAAAATTTGAGTGCACTGCTTTTTTCGGCTTAAGCAATTCGGACACGACTGGAAATGGCGTAACCCCCTGTATAGTGCTCTGTGTAGGGAATAGTGTGGACATTCAGACACAGCCCATGTTGGTGACTAGCCCCGCCCCTAACTCCTCCCACCAGATCTCTGAGAAGAAGAGTTGACTTCATCTAATGACAGAATGAGTTGTTTCGTCCATTTGTATTTGCAGTCCATGTGCAGATGAAGGCAGTGGTGATTGTTGTCTCTGCAGGAAGTCGTAGTGTGCTCAGTCCTTCAAACACACCAGGAATGTAGAAAACAACAAGTTGTTGGCAGCTGTGCGTCTCCACCTCTACAGACGTGTAGTTTAAAGCTCCTCAAAGAAGGCCACCCTCTGCTTGGTGCTCTGTAGTGTTAGCTGTGGAGGAGATAACAGCACAGACTTGGTCAGGTTTGAATCAGTGGTGGAAATAACAAAATATTCAGTCCTGCAAGCAGAAATAAGTAAGTGCATGAAAATCCTTCCTGGAGATCACTGAAATCATCACCTGCCCTTTTTTCTCAGCTTCCTCTGCCTGAACTAATCCTTTAGTGTATTTCCACTGCATGCACTGTGAGCAACTAGTCTGCACAAGGCCCCGAATTTCAGCAGAGACCATGAAAACCGGCGAGTGGATGGTCAATAGGCATGCTGGGTGAAAGCAGATTGCTGGAATTTTAGCTTTTGGATTTCTCCAGCTGTCAACAGCCCTTTGGATCGAGTGCATGTGGCGGCAAACTGGGGCAAACTGGATGAGTTTCTTTTCAAGCTGTAGTGAGAGAGTTGGCTGTGTCCTCACAGTTTGCTGTGGTCTCAGGATTTAGGAGTGTTCCACATTTCAAATGTTCCCGACTGGAGAGATTAAAGACGTCATACATTATGTTTTGTTTATCAGTGAAGGAGGAGCTCAAGTTCAAATCCTACATCACAAATCAGAATTCACACTCTTTATAGAAATGATTTCCTGTGATCTTTCCAAGTCCAAATGTCCAACCAAAGTCCCAAAGAAGTAACTTCAAGACAAATGAAGAGTCCTGCAACAAACTCCTGAGTTAGCGAGCTAAGGTGTCCAATGGTGTCTATGTTTTGTTTAGTTGAAGGAACAGGAAGTTGAACAGGAAACCCATGATCAATTACAGTTTGGAGGATAGATTATGACATAAACCAACAGTTCATGGGAATGTTTGATATTACAGCTGTCAACCTGTGCAGGTATTTATGGTCCATTTACTATTCCGTTTAATACCTGCAGTAATATGCAGACATGTATGGCTGTAGGTGGGAGGTCTTAAACCCTCAACCTCAAATATGGCACTTTTCAACTACATGGTACCGACTGGACTTGACTCTCATTGGTTTTCCATTAGCAAAAAGTAGCTAGAAGCTGGTGCAACTGTTTAGTACCTACTCTCATTATTTTCCAAAAAAAGGAACCAGCCAGGTACTGAAATGTGATTGGTCGGAATCGTCTTTGCATCATCACTGAGCAAATATCTGTACCCACAAGCTGACACAGTGTGGACAAGTTTCTACTATGTGGGACAATAGCACTAAACAGATCTAGTCCAAAGTAAAATAACAGACTTTGGTGCAACATTAAAATGATCTTTAAAGAACCGGGTCAGTGGATCCTGACCTCTGATTGGCTGGTTGGTGGAACAGCTGACGGAGGTTGTAGCAGGACCTCACATCTCTGAAAACCTCAGAGCAAGATTTAACCAGGGTCTAAGTTGATGAACCAACAACCTGAAGTTCCAACAAGTGGAAACATCTTCAAACTGTTTCTGACACCACAACAGTTTTTCTGAAGATCACTGAACATCAGCTTCCTGCTGCTGCACCTGAGGAGGAGGCGGGGCTACGTGAGGTCATGGGAATGCTACCAAGGCGAGGTGAGTCAAGTTGAATCAAGGTGAGGTGGTAGCATGTGATGGAAAAGCACCAGTAGTAGTTAATTATTTCCTGCAGCTTAGGAAATAAAGGCAACTATTTGATGTGATGTTCAATCCTGTCTCTGATAAAGACAAGTTTAAAAAGACAAAAGAAGAGCAAAACTCTTGTGACCTGACCTGTTTCTCCAGACCAATCAAAAGGCCGTGAGATCATAAGAGGATAACTGGAAGGTCTTTAGCGTGTTTACTGCAAAACACCCCCCCCAAGTTTAATCTGTATGTAATCTTAATTTACATAAACTGAAACTAAAGTCTGCCACAATCAGGGTTTACAGCTGGAGCAGGGTTACAACTTTGTAGCATTTCCACAGCTTAGCTACAGACGATCAAACAGACGGAGGGAGGGGGAGGAAGCAGAGGAAGATCGATGCCAATCAGAGGAAGAACTGTTAATTGTTTTTCTCTCCAGGTTTAAATGAGGCGGTGATGGATTCATTCAGGCCACTGGCTGTGTTTAACCCTTTCAGCACAGCTAATCATTGACTCATCCAATACAGCACAAGAGAGCACTGCTCCTCATATTGTCTGCGTCTTCTTCTTCCTCTTCAACATCTGTAGGGTAAAGGGATTTAAAGCAGCTGCCAAAGTAAGTATCAGACCGAGGATGAAGGAAGAATGAAGTGATGAAGAAATCCTGGTTATTTCTGGGGAATGTGCAGATCGAGGGAGTTAGGCGAATCCAAACAGATACAGTGAGGGAGCGGGGATGGATTTGCAGCGTAATGTTTACCGATCACCTCCTATTGTCCCTGCTGACAGGCAGCCTAAACTACACTTGTGAGTGTGAAAGCACCAACTGTGTTTATCAATGTCTCACTCTCCAGCATTGTACTCCACACTGCCCACAGCCCCTCTTCATTCAGTGTCCCTGATATTAATGTTGTGAATGGCACAACAGCAAGTGGTTTTCAGGAAATAAATCCTTCTGTGTGTAGTTTAGTACAATCAGAGTCACCCCCCAGTGATTAAACTCCTTTGTGTGCCACTTCACACGGTCTGGATGGACTGACGTGTTAAAAAAACAAGGTATTTCCTCTATGAAGCTTCACACAGAGACTCCCTGCAGCTCCAGGATTGTGATTCAGTTGTTGACAATAAGCCCTCCTGACAGGCCCGGTGCCAACGGAGCAGAACCTGTGGCCTGGTGGAAGTGCAGAGGCGCTGGGCCGTGTTCAGGGGACGTTCATTAATCATCCAGAGGGGAGGGGGGCAGGTCCGGGTGGAGGAAGCTTCGCCCGTGGTTGTAGTCGGTCCTGATGTTGTGAAGCTCAGAGATCATTCCCTCTGCTCTCCCGTCCCCAACATCTCCCCACCTCGTCCCACCACCCCCACAACTTCACAGCACATTCTCCTCTGCGCCTCAGCCTCCGTTAAACTCCTCGTCCTTTTGAACAGTTTCTTGGTCAATCTCAGCCTTCCCTAAACTTCTCACCTCGTTTTCTGCAGCTGTGGCTCAGGTGGTGGAGCGGTTCGTCTACGAATCATAAGATCGTCTGCGAATTATGTGATCGTATGCGAATCATAAGATCATCTGCAAATCGTGTGATCGTCTACGAACCGTGAGATTGTCTATGAATCGTAAGATCGTCTGCAAATCGTGTGATCGTCTACGAATCGTGAGATCGTCTATGAATCGTGTTTGATCGTCTACGAATCGTGAGATCGTCTATGAATCGTGTTTGATCGTCTACGAATCGTGAGATCGTCTATGAATTGTGTTTGATCGTCTACGAATCATGAGATCGTCTGCGAATCGTGTGATCGTCTATGAATCGTGATATCATCTACGAATTGTAAGATCGTCTACGAATCGTGAGATAATGGGTTTGATCCCCGACTTCTCCTGTCCACATGTTGAAGTGTCCTTGAGCAAGGCACTGAACTCTAAGTTGCTCCCAATGGTGGCTAACACCTTGCATGGCAGCTCTGTAGCCATTGGTGTGTGAGTGTGTGTGTGAATGGGTGAATGCGATGCCTTGTAAAGCGCTTTGGGACCTGGCTAAGGCAATAAAAGTGATATATAAATGTTCTCCATTCACCATTTTGGTAAAGTTAACTTGTGGTGCTTTTCCACAAGCCTACATGGTACCTCCTTGTTTCGCCTCGGTTGTATTTCCATTACAGAAAACAGTCCCTCCTCCTGTAGCTAGTCATCATATGAAGGAGGAGGAAGTTGATCTTCAGTAATCTTCAGAATAACTGTTGTGGTGTCACAGAAACAGTTTGAAGATTGTTTCAGAGAGAAATGAGCTGTTTTAACTTCAAATATGTTGTTAATTCATCAAGTTAGAGCCTGCAGTAGAGCTGGCTGCAGGTACAAATGTTTCTGTGCTGCGCAGTGATGATGCAATGATGCAGTGACGATTCCGACCAATAAGATTTTAGTACCTGCTTGTACCTGACCAGGTACTGTTTTGAGAACCGCAGGAGATGAGGTACTAAAAACATCGTAGCAGGTACCAAGGTCCAGGTACTTTTTGCAGTGGAAGTGCGTCACAAACTGAGTTGAGGCAAGGAGGTACCATGCAGTGGAAAAGCTCCATTGGTTCTCCCACCACCACACTCCTGATGTCTCCTCCTCTCTCCCTCTCTCCTTGACTAACAAGATGAATGCTGACTGCCCCTGGTTCAATTAAACCAACACTTTAAACTTAGCTCCTTCAGCTCCTGCATGCCAGAGGTGCCCCCATCCATCCAAATGACTAATCACCAAGTGCAAATCAATTAGTGCTCCCTTAACAAGTATGTTTTACAGCGGGAGACTAAAAAAGGAGGAGGGTGGGATTTTTTATGTAATGTGCTGGGAACATAGCTCAACTTTTTTCTATTTGATATTTCTATTGAAATGAGAGATAGTGGAGTGGGAAGATGGAGGAGAATGAGAGTAATCTGCCAGTTCATCAGAGGACAGTGGAAATACAATCTACTTTTTATAACAATGCCATTGCCTCGGTCTAATCAATTACCAAACTTCCCTCAAGCTGAAAGAGTCTTGTCACTCTCTGTGTTATTTCATATCATCACTAAACCAGACAAAGAGTGAATACTGATGGAGCTGACGTAACACATACAGAAACACACAGCTTTCCCTCTGGGTTGTGCTGTGAGTTTCTCTCTATTTTAATACACTTAGGACCAGTAATCACTGTGCACTGTTAGAGGTCACAGCAGAAAATGAATGATCGCTCCTGCTCCCCCAGCAGGCTCCATCAAAGAAGAAACTTGAGGCTGAAAAATGAATCCGGGGCCAAGTGGAGACGGTTGCTATTAAGCGATGCTCTGAGAATCAATACCCCGCCTTAAAATAATAAGATGGGGAGGAGGCGTGGGTGTTGTACGAGAGAGGACTCTCAGATTTTGATAGACTGTTATCCTTGGGAAGATGATGTAAGATCAGTATTAAGACCCCATTTACACTTCACCAACTGGTGTGACTCGAGCTGATCAGCCAGCCGCTGAATGGATGAAGGAGATGAAACAGAGATACTCTGGGGATGGATGGGGAGATGAGCTGATTGCTTATCTGCATACACACACGATGGACATGAGAAAACAGGCAAATAGATGAAAGGTCAGTGTCCTCTCTGGCTACTCTCAACAAAGACATATGTTTTAGAGTATGAAGTTAAAGGGGGTTAATGTTCCACCTGCACTGGTTTGTTTGTGTGTTTGAACATTATGGGAGAAACTACTGACTAGATGTGGAGATAGGGTGTTACCCAAGGAACTAAATATTCAACTTTGGTCAGGATCAGGGGATGGGATCAAGAAAAAAATCCTTAAATCTCCATTTCTGTCATGATGTATTTTAGTTGGTTTTGATGATGGTTATGATTTCTTGTATTTAGTTTTGTATTTACTCTTGTTTCAATAGTTGTTTTGGTCTTTGTCTGTCTTTCAATGTGTCTCATGTCTTGTTGAGTAGTTTATTGTTTCATGTTTCCTGTTTTATTTTGATAGTCTTGTTCCTTGTGTGTTGGTGCCCAAGCTTTGTTTCCTGTCTGTCCTCTCACACCTGTCTTGATTAGTCTCGTCACACCTGCTCCCTGATTGTCCTCTCCACCTGTTTCCCATTGTGTCTCGTTACCTCATGTATTTAACCTCATGTGTCTCACGTCCTCGCCTTTGTTCATGTGTCACAGTTCTTGTTTCCTGTTTCTAGTTTCATGGTCTCAGTCTCGTCTGGTTTTTTAGATTCTCTACCTGCCCTTTGGATTTTGCCTTTTCCTGCTGTTTTGGACACTTCTGAGCAGATTAAACTATATTACACTTGCTGCTCTCGCCTTGGTATCTGCACTTGTGTTACTTTCTCAAGATAGTGTTACTTTTTCACCACAAGAGGGCAACAGTGTGCAGAGGATTATTCCACAGCACTGCAATAGCACTGGTTTTCTAAGAAACAGAACCTGTTGAGACAATAAGACACTAAACAACTCTTTAGTGGGCGACTACTCTCTCCAATGTAGTAGAAGTATCAGCAGCATTAGTACAGCTGGATTATACCTTGGTGGAGGTCTGTGCTCTCTTACTGCAGAAACACACAGTAAAGATTTTGCTATAGCTAAAGAATTTTGGTGAAATCTGTTGAGGACTGATGCAGCTGAATCTCTCTCTGATACATCACCTTGAAAGTTCCTGCAGGTGTAATCAGATTACTGTTTGACCAGACCAGGTTTGAATGTGTGTGCACTTCTGAGGACAATGTACAGAGTGTTTGGTGTTGTATGTGCAGCTACCTTTTTAAAGTTGCTGTGCTTGCTGGTGCCCTGCTCTGTGTTCTGGTTGTGAATGATGTCCAGAGGAGTTTCCCTCTCTTTCAGCTTCAGGCTTTCAATCTCCGTCTTCAGCTCGTTCAGCTGCTCCTGCAGGTGCTTGCTCTTCTCCATGTACTCGACCCTGAACACGGACAAATTGCAGGTTGAGAGACGGCTGTTATTTCAATGGCCGTGATGAATAAATACAGTGACAATAAGGGCAAAAATAAGACTGATAAATATAGTCATTAGTGATATTCCTACAACATATACTCTTACATAGTCCTTTAATCCAAAATATTAAATAGGAAATGAAACACCTTCCCCAAGTGACACATATTGTACAGTCTTGCAGCAGAGTGTGTGTTTGCAGGCTTTACTTGGAGGAACATTTGCTGAGGTATTCTTGTGTGAAACCCAATTATGAGAAAAGAAAATTACAACATGTAATATAAGTGGGTGATTACATACATGGAGTGATGGGTGTGTAACGCCCTGTACTTTCTAATTTCAGTGAGCTCTGCACATAAAACCGACAGCACCCTGCTCTGCTGAGGAAGAGGAGCAGACTGACACAAAGAAAAAGATAGTTTTACAGTTTGTATGTAAATCCCATCAGTTGGTGAACCCGCTGGTTGCTGCTCCTGCTCCTGTTCACTTGAATTAATTTTAAAAACTTAATTACCCAGCTCTACAACCAGGGTCATACTTGTCTAAATGTACTTTTTTTTCTGTCTGCAAGCACTGACCCAAGGAGCTGTGGGAATAAAATGCTTGCAGCGACATCACTGGCAGCCAATGCTGAAGGTCAAATGCTCTCCTGAACTCTCCTGAATTAAAATGTGCATATTTAAAATGATGCTGTTCCTCTTTGTGCAACACTGCAGCCATTTAGATCTTTCTCAAACTAATTCTTATAATATTCATAAGCACCCTGAAGGAAAACTGTCTCCTTGAAATAGTCACTTCCTTCTGACGACCAACAATGAATTCACCAAACCACTGCGAACAGGCAGAACCACAAAGTGTAAAATGTACTGTGTGTACTTGCCAAGACTCCAAATACTAAGCAGAATCAGCAGAGGAGAGCTGGATACTCACTTCTCTTTCTCAATCTCCATGGAGAGGCGTTTCATGTCAGTATCTTTAAAGTCAAAGCTGAGGTTCTCCCGGCTGAAGCTCAGGTCTGGAGGCATCCTATCAGGCGGCAGACCCGGGGACTGGCATGCAAAAAGAGATTAGAGAGAGGGAGGAGATGTAAATGAACCGACAGGGATAAGGTGGGGGAAATGGGCCGGACTGAGAAAGAACTGGGAGGAAGACAGTCACCACAATACAGGCCAAAGAAAGAGACACAGAGATGTTGAAAGGGAGGAGATTACAGTACATTGTTGCATGGACTGAAAAGATGTCTGCAGGTAGGAGACAATGGTGTGGGAAACAATTCAAAGGCAGAACGAGGGGGAGATGACCACTGTGATAGTCACAAACCGTGCAAATGAAAGCTTTACCATCTCCTCCCGAGGAGTCGGCTGGACAGGAAGTGGACCTCATAAACAATATAAATGTAAATCCAGCACTCGGCACGTGAATCCAAACTAAAGGTGGATGCATTCAACATAACCCTGGTCTGGGAGAGCACAGAGGAAGTAAGATGGAGGTGAATGCTAATGAGCAGGGGGAAGACTGCTGCTTGTGTAACGTGGTGTTTATGTATGTGGACCATTCAGCAGAGAGGTGATAAGTGTTCAATTGAGGTCTATTGTATGCATGTGCACCAGTGTGTGTTTGCCTGTATGTTCATTCATGAGCTGATAATGCAGAGCTGTATAGATGGATGGGACCTCAGTATGAGTGTGTGTCCAGGCAGATAAATGTGTAGCGTGTGGGTTGTTAGCATGTTGGGAGCGTAGGCTGCCGTGTGCGCTGCCTGGTCTTATGCAAGCATCTCCCGTTTACTGCGGCTTTGTGGGGCTGCAGTTGTATGTGTCGCTGTGTGTATGTGCGAGTGTGTAATGTGGAGTGGAGATAAAACTGTACAGGGTCGTGGCGTATTTTTATCCCAGCAGCAGCAGCAGCTCATTCTCCGAACACAGGACACAGTATTTCATGTAGAGTTCTGTATTATACATACTTGTTTTCTGCATATGATCTTCAACTTACAGTGATGTTTATAAAAAGCTGCAACAATTAAACAGTTGAAGTTGTTCAACATTATTTTTTTAAAGTAAAAATGTCATTTAACTTTTAAACAGTAACAGTTTTCTGATGAATCAATAATGAAAACGTGACAGCACAAACCTCTCCCAAGGCATAATCCACCTGTACTGATGCTACAGACCGAACACTGTTGCCCTCTGGTGGTGAAAGGGCAACGCTATCTTTTTAAAACATTACACCTGGTTGGGATTTTTAGGGACAGGACCCCATCCTCTGATCTTCCCCTTAAATAAATAAATAAATCAATAAAAACACCTATAGCCTGTGCATAGAAGAAGCTAACATGATGCCACCTGTTGGATTTTGAAGCCATGAGTTTGGTATTTGAACGTCACCATGTTGGTTGTTTCAACCAGGAAGTGACCATATTTGGATATAAAGGGAGGCGTGAGGAAAGGGAGGCGGGTCCGAACCTGAAATATGAACCTGAGGACACTGCCATAGGTGTATGAGACTAGAGTTCATGTCCGCTCTCATTGGAGATGAAACCTGTCAATCAAACTAACCCCGCCCAAAAAGCTTCCTCTTTTTAAACATCTCCTTAAGGATTTTTTGCACAACCAGGTTGACCAAAGTGCAACACCTAAAACAATAAAACAACACAGAATAAAATAATAAAAACAAATAAAAATATTATATGAAAAATAATAAAAACGACTTAAAATAGCAAATCAATAAAACCCTTTCACAGCATACTAACCTCTAGATAACCGCTCAGAGCTGAATTTAACAACATCAGAATGACTTGTGGATAAATGATGATGAGTATTTTAATTTATTTAAGTCATTTGGAGCCAGAGGTTGTTTTTTTTAAGCCAGCATCTAGTGGCTGTCAGGGGTATTGCACTTTTTTGCACTTCTGCTTTGGCTTCACTTTTGAGACATTGTTGCTTTGTCCACTTGTATCTACAGTCTGGTGTTACCATATCTGTGATGACACTAACAGAAAAACACAACTTCCCTGGATGGAGGCAGTAATCGTTGCAACATGTGATTATTCAATGATCAGTGTGTTTTCCCCGCTGATTGTCCTTGATGATGTGATACCAACATGTGTATTATCAGTGTGTGTGTGGTGCTGCAGGCCAGTTACCGTGTAGACGGTCCTGCTGGTGATCTCCAGCAGCTTGTGCTTTGCCCTGAGTTCTGAATTCCTGGCTTCCTGCAGGTCCTGCTTCAGCTGCTCAGCCTCCTTGGCCCTGGGGGACAAACAGAGATGCATACTTAATGCATGAATTCACCTTCCAGTCCTTCCAAGGAAGCAGAATTATCTAAATTGAATACAAAATGATGTGATATAATCGGTAGGGTTGTACTCAGGAGTGTCGCGTTGTTATTACCTGGGTGATCAATGTGCGACCCCGGAGGACAAATCATTTCTCACTCCATTATTTCACCATCGAGTGTCCACACAGATGTAAGAACGTTATATGTGAGTGATTACATTTCTTTTGATTGTGTCCTGAACACTCAGCAGTTCCTGGTTGATGTGGGGGAGCGATGTGCCTCAAGGGTTTGAGTGGACGTAGTCATTTACATGTTGAGTGCAACCAGCTTAAATTTTTCCACGGTGCAGAATAGTGCTCATCCAGAAATTGCAGTTTCTGGCAAGTGGTTAATGGCGCCCATTTGAAATGATTGCCTAATAAACTGTGAAGTAGAGTCTGTGGAGTGATATTCTTCTGTTTTATTATGAAAATGATTTGATTGGCAGCTATCAAGCTTCCCCGAGTGCTGACTGAGAATCACTCCAGTCCCAATCTCTTTATCCATGTGACCTCCAAAGAAATTAAAAAAGTCAAGAGCTGATTTTGTGCTTGTGCTGATTGATTTCATCCAGAGAGAGAGTGAGACTTTTCCTTTTTAAATTCAAAAGATAAAACAAAGACCAAAAGTTTTACTTCTGTGAAACTTGAAGAAACTACTTAACAGGGACTCCCTCCATCAATCGATACTCCTATACTCCTAACAATTAACTACCACAAATTAAATGCTGTGGGGGGTGGGGGGTGCTGAACAAAAGCTTCTACCTCTCACTGTGTGCAGCAAGGTGGCTGTAACCTGCTTTCCAGCTGCAGTGCAAGAACAAAGTCTTTGAAAATTAATGATTTTAAACAAGTTGGAGTTTCTTCTTCTTTGATCGAGTAATTCACTTAGCTCTGTGCTTGGAGCGTATCGACCGTCCTCTGCGCTGCCGAGCAAAATAATGTGCAGCAGCATGTTTGTGCACCTTGAAATTAAATAGTATAGTTACATTTGGGAGGTTCGTGAGCCGATGCTCCAGTTTCCTCCTTGAAGGTTTCATATTTCAAACAAAAGACAGAACTCTTGGAAAGTTACGACGACGTGGAAGAGGATCTAAAAATGGTGCATGGTGTGTGTGTGTGTGTGTGTGTGTGTGAGATACAAAGTGAGAGGATTTGGTGTGGAAGAGATTGTGCTTACTGAGACAAAGCCACAAAGCAGCCACAGCTAAACAGATCTACTCTACTCCACATTCATCCACCCAGTCCCTCTCCCCACCTCCTCTCCGACTCCTCGGCCATCTTGAGCGCGAGCATCTCCACTTCCAGCATCTTCTGTTCCATGAGCCGCCGCTCCTCCTGGCCGCGGATGGCGGTCACTTTGATGCGCTGCATCTCCGTCTCAGCCTCGGCTGCTTTCTGGGCCAGCA
>OOFC01044250.1:0-11121 GCA_900323345.1 Pseudochromis fuscus | reverse complement strand
TGACTCCCCTATGGTTATGGGAATGCAAGAAGTGACAACCTCCAAATTTTCTCAGTTGTGACCTCTGGATCTCTGCTGCTGTTTTGTGAAGTATCAAATACCTAGTCATCACAGAATTTAAGTTGTAGGGGGTTTTCAGGCACGCGATGCGCATGGCTCTTAGGCTCTTAGGCTCATAGCTCCGGAACCGGACCTCGCTCGGACTTGGGGGTGGCGTCAACGCGAAGCGCATGCCTGAAAATGGGGGGGCAGGACTTGGTTCCGAGTCTCTAGGACCTTTCTAACACTAACTCTCACCTAGCCCTAGGCCCCAACCCTAACCCTAGTTTGGGCACTAACCCTAGTTTTGAAGAGGCTTGTAGCTCTGGAACCGGACCTCGCTCGGACCTGGGGGTGGCGTCAACGTGAAGCGCATGCCTTAAAATGGGGGGTTAGGACTTGGTTCCGACTCCGAGTTCGTATTTAGTTGCTTCCCAGAATTAATGAAGCTTTTGGATTAGGTTGACCGGGGTTCCAGGGAATCATGAATATTTCAGTATTTTCCAGCATAAACACTTGAATAATCAATAATTATTCAGGAAAATTATTGTCAGGTGTGATGTTATGATATAACTTTGCAGTAGTTTTTCTCTGTAATCACAAGACACACAAAATAATTTAAAGCAATTTGATCAAACACACCCTTACAACAAATGTGCTTGATATAAATAAGAAAATAAGGTTATATAACTAGATTTATGAGATGGGATAAGAAGACATACTGTACTTTAGTAGTGAAAACGTCCAATACATTTCAAAATAAAACAATTACAGATGACAGAAACTATAACAGTAAAAAACTTTTGTTTGACTCAACAGTTATTTCTCTCAAATGTCTCAGTGTGAAGCCCTGAAATTTGGCGAAAATCATTCCTGGTGTCCAGAGGATGAATTGTATTGACTTTGATGAAGCTTTGACTTTTCTTTGAAGAGGACTTATATGCTAATTTCCAGCTTTATATTTATATTAACGGCAGTGGCTCAGTGGTAGAGCAGCCGTCTACCAACCAAAGGGTCGGTGGTTTGATTCCTGCTCCTCCCAGTTGCTGTTGGTGTGTTGGTGCAAGACACTTTACCCACCCTTGCGTTGTATGAATGTTGAATGAATGGTTTGGTGGTGGTTGGAGGGGCCATAGGTGCAGACTGGCAGCCACGCCTCTGTCAGTCTGCCCCAGGGCAGCTGTGGCTATCATAGCTTACTACAACTGGTATGACTGGGTATGAATGAATAATGGTCTCAGTAAAGCGCTTTGAGTGTCTAGAAAAGGGCGGCTGTGGCTCAGGTGGTAGAGCGGGTCGCCTGTGAATCGTAAGGTTGTGGGTTCGATCCTCGGCTCCTCCTGTCCACATGTCGAAGTGTCCTTGGGCAAGACACTGAAACCTAAGTTGCTCCCAATGGTGGCTAGCGCCTTGCATGGCAGCTCGGTAGCCATTGGTGTGTGAGTGTGTGAGTGTGTGTGTGAATGGGTGAATGAGTTACCTTGTATATAAATGTAGTCAATTTACCATTTACAAAAGTGCTGTATAAACCCAATTATTATTATTATATTCTTGGACTTGGTAGTTTCACATAAATCTTTACAAAGTGTCAAAAAAAATCAATACTTAATTAATGATCAAATACCTGCAAAACTGATTACATTCCCATCAACCTTTACTTAGTCATATCATCGCACACACGTAATATGACTGTGCTGACAGCTGAACTCAGAATCAAAATGCTCATAAGCCACTCACCCACCCACTGATCACTTACACAGACACGCATGCACATGCTGAGACTGCTCAGAGATTGGACGGTAGCTAATGAGATGACCGTTAATCCTCGAGGATAAAGGCAGAGTAATGGCTCTCTCCTTCACACGCGCAGATGAACATATCACACAGCACACACTCACAAGGGAAAAATCATCACATTCAACACGGAGGCCAACTTCAGGAGGAGAAGGAGGTTAAGAAAAGTCACAACAGAGAAAAAGTGAGTGTGAGGCTAGACAGTGCAATCTTATTAAGAAGTGAGGGAGGAAGAGTAGAAGGCATGAGGGGAGGAAGAAGAGCCGCCATTTAGTGTGACCTGCTCAGCGGGCCGGGCAGAGGAGGCCAAAACAGGACACAGAGTGAAGGTAAGAAGCTATTCCTCCTTTTTTAACCTGACTTCTCATTGGTAGTGTGTAAATAGACAGTTTTTAAGAAGTGTTTAATCGTCTAGACCAGAGGATCTGAAGGTCAGTTGTCATCAAACACCTTAAGGTCACTTTCAGACAGAAGTTTGGGGGATAGTTTAACATAAATATGAATTTATTGGATGTGTTTTTCTACTAAATAAGCAAGAATAGTGTTTATATTTATTAATTGAGGGGCTTAATTTCTTAAAAAAAAAAAAAACATAAATGCAGAGAACAATAAAATTAGGGACAGCAAGTGGATTTTGAAGATAAGAAAAATAAAAGTTATTTAAAATTTTTTCAATCGCCTCCTCGATCCCATGTAGATATCTGCCTTTGTTTCTTTTGTTTCATTGTCTTCTGTCAGCTGATGGCTAAATTATCTCCTAAATCTCAATCAATCTGCATTTTGACTCAATAATCAAATTATCTGGATTGTGTAATCTCATTTAGCTAATCTGGGAGTGCTTGTGATTGTGTGCGTGTGTGTGTAATGACTCTTGGTGTCCATCTAACTCTTGGCAGGAATACATTTTTTTAGATGCTACAGTCAGTGATCTTTTCTAATTTAGCAACAGAGGAACCATGGATCAAAACAAGATCTTACTCGTAGCAAGTGACTGATGAATCCGTAGCTTCCCTCCCTGAGCTTTACAAACAGCAAACAAACACAGTTAGTAACCGGCTGATGAACACAGAAGAACCTTTAGGGACTGAAGACACAGGTGTTTTCCCTGGGTGTTATAGCAGAGACCAAAAAAGGATCCAATGTTTCCTTTAAGTGGATGAAGAAATTATCTTACGCTAACTTTACCATGTGGTCTTAAAATATTGTCAAAATTCAAAGGTTCAAAGGTTCAAAGGTCCAGGTGGCCAATCAAATCAGTTATCGTGGATTGAGGGATAAAGATGAATTCATTACTGACTGATGTGTTTTCTCTCACAGGTTGCGGTTGCCATGGCGAGGCCTGTGCGTCCTACTGACAGCTACCCATCAGTCTGTTGTACAGTCAATCAGTCCGTCTCTTACACCAGTGAAGCTGGGACTGAGGATGAGGACGATCAGTCGCCCATTTTTTCCATCTCAAAAAGCTCCATGGACGTTCTCATGGCAACGGGCCCGCCGCACAAGCGGGACCCGGCTTGGACCCGAATGGACATTAGGCGCAGCTCCAGCACCAACACCCACACCGACCAGAACCCGGTGATGCTGCATCCGCACATGTGGCAGCACATGAACAGCAACCAGCTGTTACCCACAACCCAAAGCATGAACATGCACAGCCCTCCCGCACACAGTGAGCGCTGGATCTCCAACATGCAACGATGGAGCGGGTGTAGCGGCGGCGCACAAAGCCGCAGCAGCACCCCAGAGACAGTTGTGTGGAAAGGCGGGTCCTCGCGCCCCTGTAGTCTCATCCAAGAGCCCCCTTGTTCTGCTGCGCCAGACTTCCCGTTCTGCAAACTAACATCTCCACCAGACACACCCTCCCCGTTCATCTCCCCCCTCTACACACCTACTCTACCACCTGTGGATCTTTTAACGCCTTCTTCTTCAACACTAACACTGAGAGCACATCAGCAGGAGGACTTCCTGGAATCCACGCCCACACACTCACCCCTGCCCTCGCCACTGCAGACCCCATCACCCTCGCAGACCAACTCTCCCGCTCTCCTCCAGCACACCAGCACAGAGGACGAAGGCTTCCTGGAGAATAATTTGCTCACATTTCAGTTCCCCTCACCGATACCATCTTCTGTTAGCTTAGCAGAAGCTGGAGTGTTGCCAGATCCTGGAAGCCTTGTTGATGAGGTAATAGAAAAGCTGTCCAGCCCCAGACCTATGCAGTTACTGGAGGACAAAGGAGTGAGGAGCCCAATGCAAATGTGTTGCTCCCCGAAGCCTCGTTTTCCAGCAGAGGCATCTCATGGCGAGGACGAAGTGAGAAGCCAAATGCAAATGTGTAGCTCCCCGAATCCCAGTTCTCCAGCAGAGGCATCTCATGGTGAAGACGAAGGAGTGAGAAGCCCAATGGGGATGTATAGCTCCCCGAAGCCCAGTTCTCCAGCACAGACACCAGATCCTAAAAGAGTACCCTCAGCTTTCCATCTTGAGCCGCCGCAGCAGTCAGAGCAACTCTGTCCAGCCGGCCGAGGTCGGAAATCCCCACTTGTTTCCTCTTTGAGTGACTCACGGTTGGGTTCCTGCTGCAAGTGCAACACCAGAGAGGGCACTGTAAAGGCTACAATGACTTCAACGGAAATGGTGGATGCAGCTGTGCAGACGATCTCCCCTGTTAGCTCCTGGTGGAACCTCAGGAGGAACACCTCCACCTCCAACATGGGTTCCCACTCCATCTTGGGATCGCCGCCCGGGTCGAGGCTGAACTTGAAGTCCTCAGTGGGGTCCAACTCCAATCTGGTGTCGCCATCTTCTAGCATGTTCCCAGTGAGCAGCGGAGAAGAGGAGGAGGAGGAGAGACGAGGGGACGACCCGGAGTGGGACATTGATTCTCCTTCAGCGCACGATCCGGAGAGAAGGAGGTCGTGTCTGAAGATCCAGGCGGAGGAGAAGGACGACATGGGGAGGAGGAGCAGCATGAAGCAGGTGCAGTGGGACGAGGATGGGATGACATGGGACATTCATGGGGCGTCTGTGGAGCCGGAGGTGCTGAGCTCAGCCATACGGAAACATCTGGAACTTCAGAACACCCCACGACCGCTGAGACGCTCCTCGAAGAAGAAGAAAGCTCCAAAGCCTCCGGTAATCCCAAACAAGGTGCCTGAAATAAGTCCACCTGTGATGATTATGACATCCATGTGTATAGTGGAGGGGGAGAGCGAGGTAGCACCAGAGGCAGATGACGGGAGGGAGGTGGAGCAGGAAGGCAAAAAGGAGGAAACGGTAGAAGCTCCTCGCAGAAGAAGCAGAGCTGAGGCAGACAAGATGAAAGACGAAGAGGAGGAGGAGGAGGTGTACGGAGAGGAAGGCAGCAGCCATCCTAAGTCTCCCTCAAGTGGACAGAGTCGGAAGAAGAGTGTGATCAGGTCCCTGAGGAGGCCTGGATGGTGTGGAGGCTCCAGAAAGGCCGACAACTGATACTGGAGGCAGATGTAACTCTATTGATTAGCTGATCGAGTTCTCAGGTTGCACGCTGATAATAAACTTCAAATGGAGCTAAGAGAGTTCTGTTCAGCTGCTTTGTAGACTTCCTGTCAGCACATCTGTCATTTTGTACAAGTTTGGAGATGCATGTTAGAAAATATGTTCACCACTCATTAGGATTCACTGCATTCATGATAAAAAAAAATGGAAACTAGCAGTGAATTAGAAAAAAATACCTGCAAAAAAATTGTCAATATAAATATCAATCAATAAAAACAGCTTTTTTCTGTTGCTGAAATGTTTTTGATTTGTTTTTGAGTGTTGCAAAGGGACCAGCAGATCACTAATAAGAAGAGTTGACCTTCAGAGTTACTTGTGGGAAAAATGTACTGACTGTGTATTTCATGATTGAAGATGCTGATTTTTGAATTGGAGCCAGCTTTTTTGGAGCCAGCATCTAGTGGCTGTCAAGAGTATTGCACTGCTTCACACTTATGCATTGGCCTATTTTTTGAGACTCAGTTGCTTTGTCCATTTCTATCCTACATTGTACCTGAACAATAAGATCATTAATATGAATAACACACAAAATAGATCTGATAATGATCTCATAGCTGAAATCAGTAATTATTATTTGAATGTGAACCTATAAATTATTTGCACCTAAGAAAAAAAAAAACATAGCACCCTTAAACTAAATCAACAAAATTCAGGAGATGACTAACTGAACCACATTTTAAATAAACTCACAGACTGAACCTCTCTTCCTCACTCAACTCATTCACTGCAAATAAACACACACACACACACACAAAGTTGAGCTGCCTGTAAACTTGGTGAACCACGGCGGTAACGGTTTGACCATTCAGGCGCTGCCATTCAGATGAGCGGGCACATTCTCTCTCATTCACCGCAGTGAAAAAGCTCAACTCGCTAGTGGCTTCCACTGCAGTTATTGTTGTCATATTTTTCACAGATGTGTGTATAAAGAGAGCAGGAGTGTTACTTTTTTCCATTCATTTATTCTCCTTTTTTAGTAAAATGCCAACAATCTGAGGTAAAATTGATTTTACTTACAGAAATCTGTGTGCCAGTCGCTCTAAATAATCTACATAAACAGTTTGTCAGCACTTTTTATTCAGACTGATAACTGCATGACAAAAATATGTGACAATTTGTTTGCTGTTGTTGTTGTTGTTGTTGTTTGGGCTTTTTTGTAAATACTGAACCAATTCCTGCTTTTGGAGACGGGTGCCTCTTTAGATATTTCTTAGACTTAGACTTAGACTTAGACAGACTTTATTGATCCACAAGGGAAATTCTGTTGTCACAGTAGCTCAGAACAGTAGTAGTATATAATAATAATAAAATAGAAAAAGGTATTATTTCTCAAGCAATCCGGAATATGTACACATTTACAATAGATAAGAGATACATAAAGCTATGTGAAATTAAGTTAAACAGTGCCAGTTTACATGGGTTTTTGAAAACAAAGTTATCTACAGACAAAGTTATCTATTTCTAAAAAAAAAAAGTTAGGGAGTTTGATAGGGATTTCATTCCTTTGTTTTTAAAAAACTGTGACCATAAGTACATCGCTGCTAACAGCTCTGTAAGGCTGCACCATATCAAAAAAACCAGAAGGAAGCCACTGGGGCTTTAAAAAATGAAGCCAATGCAGAAGTGCAACAAAGTGCAATATTACCGATGGCCACAAGATGCTGGTTACAAAAAACTCAAAATGATTTCAATTAAAAACAATCATTTTCACAAGTCATGCTGATGTCATTTGCTAAATTCTTCTAATCAGTGATCTGATGGTCCATCTTCATCAGATATTACACTTCACAAAGAGGAAGATATAGGGGTGTGGTTAGTTTGATTGACAGTTCTGGTCTCCAATGATTTACAGGTGGTTTGAAGGCTCTTTTCCCGGTGAACTCCAAACTCCTACAGATTGGGCAGTGTCCTCGATTTCAGGGGTCACACCCACCTCCTCACTCCTCCCTTCAAATTCAAATATGGTCACGTCTGGCTCCAAAAATTCAACATTAATCATATTCACCCTCTTAGATTAACATGTTAGCAGCAGAGGTATTTAATCATTAAAAAAGTAGGGGACACATTGAAATTTTGGTCTGATGATAGAGGAAGATGGGATGTCAGGAGATAAAGTTTTTACATTCATTTGGACAAAGCAATCAGATCTCAAAAATGAGTCCAATGCAGAAGTGAAAAAAGTGCAATACTCACAATGGCCACTAGATGCTGGCTCCCAAAGACTCTAGATATCACGCTTCAAAAAGAAGAAGATTTAGCAATGGGGTTAGTTTGATTAACAGGTCTGGTCTCCAGTGAGATCAGACCTGAACTTGAGTCCCACTCACATTGGGTAGTGTTCAGAATGCCTCCTCACTCCTCTCTTCATAACCAAATATGGTCACTTCTGGCTCCTAACAACCAACATGAAGACATTCAAATGTTGATCTTCTGGCTTCAAAATAAAAGTCCACAAACCAACGGGTGATACAGCTCATCTTAGCTTCATCTTTTCCATGTACAGGCCATGGTACTGACTTGCTTTTGAAGCCTCAAGTGGACATTTGAGGAACAGCAATGTTTTTGCACTTCTACACTGGCTTCATTTTTTCATCCTGAAGGTTCCTGCTTAAGTCTGATCCAAATAAATATGTGAGAGGCTAAAAGCAGCCTGGGCAATGTCTTGGTTTTCCTCAAGAAGCAGCACTTTAATTTCTGGACTGTCCTCTTACTCCCAGATTTGACATTAATGCACAAGCTAACAAGATGTTTTCTACCGAGTCATGTTTACACAGGATGAACTGGGTTTAGGAAATTAGGAATTAAAGGTTATTTTGAGGTCACTATGTCACTCCCCTAAGTCATGTGACATGATGTGATGTTTGTTTGTGTACAGTACTGTGAGGCCTTTGTGTTGTGTGGATGCTGGTCTGCACTGAGCGTACTGTATGTATGTGAAACTGCTGATGGGACCCCCCCAAAATCCCCTTTTTTCTCAGCTGCAGTGGAAACTCAAAGCTACAGGAGAACTATCCAGCGCTCAGCCTTTGTTGTGACACAGTTCATTGTCCGTGGAAGTGTGCTGTTGTGTGTCTGTGTGTACTGTATGTGTACCTGTACATCTGCGTGTGCTTGCTGCCTGGTATAAATAGCGTGAGATGCGTGCCAGCCGGTGATTCTGTGGAAGACGATGGCTGTACCAGGACCTCCTCTGCTCCTGCTTCTATCTCTGTTGCTGCCGCTGCTGTTGAGTAAGGCGTCACTGCCTGCAGCTGCATACACACTCACCCCCGGACGACAGCCACAGCATAAAGTCCTCCACCTGGGTGAGAGCTAATACACTCCAGACATATCCACAATCAACATGAAGTTAAAAAACAAACACTTTGGAGTGAATGTGTGATTTTTGTGTTTATATGTGGCGGCTCTCTCTTCCTAGACTGGCCTAAAGATTGTGGGATGGCCCACTTCAAGCCCAACATGGCTGAGAGGATTGTGTCTGGAAATGAGGCCAGACCTCACTCCTGGCCCTGGCAGGTCTCTCTGCAGGTAACTCATATTGATATGGTTCAGTTTTGGATGGAGGATGTTGAGTGATTGAAAACATTTTTGCATAAAATTCAAAATATTGTATATTTTAAAAGGTCATTAAAATGCTGAAATGTTTAAAAATCCAAATAATATTCCTGTATAACAACCAGAAATCAGCATGTTTGGCATTTTTTGCTAAAACTACTTACTAATACATACTAAAAACTTCTAAACAAATTCCCAATTATCCAAATTTTTCCTGCGTATTTAACAATCAAACAATCAAACAAAAGTTTCTGAAACAAAGCTCTGAATTCAGCTGAATCCCATTGAGGTTTTGGACCAGCTCACACAACAAAACAGTTTTTAAAGTTTACACAGTGATGCAGTTGCGTTTCTGATTTTCTTTAGTGTACACATGTTCCTTCCCTCTGTCACCTGGTGATAAGGGGATTGTTGGATCTGTCTCTATAATATCTGTCTTTGTAAAGCACTTTGTCACTTGTTTTGGAGAGGTGCTATGTAAATAATTTCTTTAATATAATTTAAAACGATTTATATTATTATTATTATTTAATCATGAGGGAAGCATACACGTGTATGCTTACGTTACTTTGTTATATTTTATGTACAGCCTAGTCTACACTGATATCAATATTTGAGAGGCTAGAAAAATGATGACATATCAGCCACAAGTTATTGGCACTTGGTGGATTTATTGAATAAGCTTTAATGTATGTGTTTTACTGGATGCAGTATCTCAAATTAATAATTATACTGGCCTCAATCACTAATTCATTCAGTGTAATAATTAACAAAATAAATAAAAGAGAGCACAGACAAAGAAGTGCATTAACTCCTAAAGCTCTGTGCATCTTTCTATTATAAAGTATGTCAGTGTTATTCCTGGAGTGGTATGGACAAGTGAGATCTGAGGGAAGTTGATTGCGGGATTGATGAGATCATCTGTTTGTGTATCACAGGTTCGGCCCAGGGGAAGCAAACATTACATTCACGTCTGTGGAGGAACTCTCATCCACAAGAACTGGGTGCTTACTGCAGCTCACTGCTTCCAGAAGTAAGAAAAACATCCATTAAGTGTCTCACTTGGTTTGATGTTTGTACAAATAAGAAGTTAAACTAAACACGAGCCATGACTGTATTCTCTTTCTCCCTCAGGGGTAAAGCTGAGGATGCTGGGAGCTGGAGGATCGTCTTGGGGAAGCACCAGCTAAAGCGTTCAGAGACGGCAGAGAGGATTTTCCCGGTCAAGAGAATCTACAGGCACGAGAACTTCCGCTATCCGGCTCACAGCGAGCTGGACTATGACATCGCCCTGGTGAAGGCTGCAACGGACATCCTCCCTTCGAACTTCATACGCTACGCCTGCCTGCCGCGCAAGCAGACCAGCCTCAATCCGGGACACTACTGCTGGGTCACCGGCTGGGGAGACACCCGGGGTGAGTGGTGGGGGAAAAAGTGGGATATTAAAACATCTACAAACAGGCATGGGAGAATGTACTGTGATGGTGCTTTGAGCTAATTCAGGAAGCAAAGATGGCGAGCCTAATAGCCCACTAAATACATTTTTTATTGTGAAATTTAACCATGACTGAATACCTTATTTTGAAAACCTTTTATCTTATGTGTGGCTTGAGTAAAAGGATTTCAAGATACAAATTTTTTTAAGTTTCACAAATTTAGAAAATGTGTTTTCAGAGGTCAGGAGATGACTGTCTGTACTCTGTAGTCAATGGGAGATTTCACTTAAATTTAATCAAATCTGATGATACAGAAAGTCAGGGGGAATCATCCTTTGCAGATGTATATAGTGCAAGCATTTTAGTCTGGACAAATTTGTATAAAAAATAAAATAAAATCAGAAGTTGTTGCAAATTGTTCAAATGTTTCCCTCAAACATGTTTCAGGAGGGAAGGAGAATGTTTCTCTGGCAGAAGCCCTGAATCAAGCCCGTCTGCCCATCATCGATTTCAAGACCTGCCGGCAGAAGAAATTCTGGGGCGACCGCGTCCGAGACTCCATGATCTGTGCCGGATTCAGAGACACAGAGGACCCGCCTGCTGCCTGTCAGGTACAACTGCAACCCACAGACAAAGTCGTCTATGTAATCTTTGTGTTCCCACCTCTTCATCACCCATCTCTAATCCTCTCTCCTCCAGGGTGACTCTGGCGGTCCTCTGCTGTGCCAGCTGGGCCGGGACCGCTGGGAGGTGCACGGCG
>OOFC01044247.1:0-11636 GCA_900323345.1 Pseudochromis fuscus | reverse complement strand
TGCTAAAGAATAATTATAGTTTTAATAGGCTTGTTTTTAATTAGCACTTCATTTACTAAATGATTTGCTTTGATCTAGAAATATACTAACACGTGAGTAGTCAGCCATCAGATGCAAGAGTCAGGTCAGAACTGCATGTAGAACATGACAGATACATTTGAACACAGTGGCATAATAATAATAATAATAATAATAATAATAATAATAACAACACCTAATAAAGCAAGCTTTATTTTGTCATTGTAGCATGCTGCACCCAGGACAAATACACGCAAGGAAATGGCATTTCCACCCTACAAACAATCCACACACACATAGAGGACCCATAACATGCATAGAGAGGGGATAGGGTGAGGGCGTCGCCGATCCCAACACACCCTGGAGCAGTTGGTGGTGGGGGGGGGGGTCGGTGCCTTACTCAAGGGCACCTCAGCAGTGCCCTGGAGGTACTTCTGAGGTATAGTACAACCCACTTAGCCACTGCCAACCCGACTAGCAGCAAGATGTCTTGGGCCATCTCTGTGGTGAGTGGGAATATGACCGGTTGTGTCTGTGGAAAAAAGCAGGGGGCCACACCAGGGTATATTGTAATAATCTAACATTTGTCTTACTTGAACCTGACTTAAGTTATGGCTGGTCACAACAAATGTGTATATTTGCAAAGCTGTCCATCAAGTGTGAGCTTGACTAAGAGATCATAGACAAAACAGTGCTAGGTGTAACAGTTAATGAATAAAAAAAATTCACAGGCAAATATTTAAAATTAAAATGACTTTTACTTTGATTACACTGTAATGGTGTTACAGCTGCAACAATTAACCACTCAGGTAGCACACAGAAAATCTATCACCATGTGCTCTACTAGACACATAAGCAAAAACGCTTAACATTTGATTGTAGAGAATTGTGCTTTCCTTATTCCTGATTTTTTTGTAATTAAACAATTAATTGAACATTCTGGTAAATAATGGATTTGTCAATATGAAAATAGCTAGGAGTTTCAGTTGCAGACACACTCAGCATTGAATGCTAGAGAGATACCATGTATGGTAATCACTAAAATATCCACACACTTCAATCTCTGCAATTGACTTTTATTTTGTAAACAAATATTATCCAAGTTAGAATATGAGTGACCCTCTTGAAAAGGATGAACCTTTATTTGAAATCAAATCTAGAAGCCTGTAAGAAGTTCACCATGACGAGCATGAGAAGGACAGCTTTCAATCATTAGAGAAGCTTAACACTGTTTATCTTACTATTTTTTCAGTAAAAGTCAGTGAAGCTCTGTTATGCCTGTGAATGAACTGTCTTTCAGATGAATCTAAGCTGAAAAGAACACCCTAATAGTGCCAGAATGAAGTGGTCCTACCAGCCCAAGGAGTTTCAGATCACAAACCACTAGAATAAATGAAATTGTTGTAGTTTTTACACAAACTTGTAGTTTCGTTCAGTCTTGTCACATCACCTCAGGCCTTGGACATTTTCACCACGCTGTTTGATCGTTTTATGCTTGGATTGTACCTGTGTGTGAATGCTCCCCTTAACAGAAACCATTACATATTAGCTTTAAAGTAATACTAGGTTTCTTTTATGGTAGGGAGAAATCTCCAGGAAATTCATGTGATTCTGTGTGTGTGTGTGTGTGTGTGTGTGTGTGTGTGTGTGTGTGTGTGTGTGTGTGTGTGTTTTCACCCAAACAGCTGAAAACTGAGCAGCACACAGCATTTTACCTTTTGAGAGAATAGAGAAGACTGAGGCAGAGGGAACCTTTTCCACAAGAACTCACTTTCACTGGAGGAATGCTCTCCTTCTCTCACTCTCTTTCGCTCTGTGTTTTCAAGTCTTTTTTATAAAGAAATCTGACTCCCCCTTCACCTCCTCATCTGTGAAAAAACCCTCTGAAGTTACCGCCTCGGCCCCCTCCTTTTAAAAGGAGTGAGTGTGTGAGAGTGCGTTGACTGATGTGTTGCTTTCTCTGCACACACATATAAAACGGCTGCTTTGTTGTGATTATGCAGATTGACTATGCGTAACACCATTCAGTCACACTGTTGAGCCATATGGTAACTGATTGTGAGTAGAGTGTGTGTGTGTGTGTGTGTGTGTGTGTGCGTGCATGAGGTGGAGCTCAGAAAACAGGGAGGTGTATATAGTGGAATTTCCCCTGCTCAAGGCCCTGCACCTTGTTTCAATAGCAGGCCTTCTTGCTTGTGTCTTGTCTGCAACCAAACAGGCTGACTATCTGCAACGCCCACTGAGGCCAATCTGTCTTTGTCAGTAGTGGACTGTAAGCAAATACATTTACTCAATGGTTGTGTTCAGAGCTGAGCACATATTTTAAATCTTGAAAGAAAATTCATTTGAACTTGTCATTTCCATGTATGTATTGTGTTTGTATGTGTCATGTAGTTTTCTCAATTCACCTCTATGGTAGAGACTCAGGGAAACAAAGAGTCACACAAAACAGCATACATCGGGGCAAACAGTGTGAGCTTCCTTCAGCTTTACAAAAAATCAGATTTTTTCATGAATCCTTTCAAATGTTTATTTTCTAAGTCTGACTTAAAGTAAACACGGTATTAGGCACCTGGAAAAGTCATTAATCTAACTGCTTAGATTCAAGAGCTCAACACATAGCTGCAGGTGGAAATGGATTGAATCACAGTGGGAAAGAGCTGACTGTTATACATAGACAATTATAATCGATTGATTGATTGATAATTATAAAACAATTATAGACAATACAGACAAGACCTCAATGCACAGGTCCAAACTGAACAAGGTTTGTTCTGGAGCATCTGGGGACTGCTCAGAACTGGACAGAAGGTGGAGCTGAAACACTGGCTGAAACAATCTGGAAGAGGAAGTCTTCTTGAAAAAAGTAGTCACTGCTAAAGACAAACAACCCAGGGCCCTCTATGAAATATATAATACATAGAACAGGCCCATGAACCAAAAAGTGAAAATTCAGCAGCTTGAAATCCAGGAGCTCAAAGAAGAGCCGTGACAGTGACAGTGAGTTTCTGAACTGTCAACTTGATGCCACAAAGGAAAAGTGTGAGGCTGTCATCGCTCTGAAAGAAGCCATGAGCAGGGAAATGCAGGCTCTACATCATCTGATCCTGGCACTGAGCATGAAGATTTTGGCAGAAAAAAATGATCAGGTGGATTGTCCTGTCAAAATCCACACATGGATACTGAAAACAGTTGCCAACAGATGCTGCACACTTCTCCCTGTATTAGTGGATGGCTGTCTCAGCTGGTCAGACACTAGAAGCAGAGAGAAGGTAAAAAAAGGTTTTTTTTTGTGAATGACAATAATAATACAATAGTCAGTGGCTTAAAACAGGGATCTGGCTCAGTAAGCAGGACTTATTCAAACTCAGGCCTGGAGCTGCTCTCTGCTGCTTGCTTGGTTTACTCTGGATTCCATGGTTTACTCTCATACTACATATCCACATATATTTCAGATAATAAAATTAAAACAGAACACCATTAAAAAATTACATTTAGTTTTTGTAAATAAGCTAGTTTTAGGTTTTTGCAGATCTACATCAGTCCTCTGTTATTCAACTCTTTGGACATTTTGGAGGATGTAATTTGTGCTGCAGTATAACTGTGTTGTGTTACACTGTTATGTCATCATAAGGGTAGACAGCATCACAAACTGTAATCTCAGAAACAATAATGAAGTTTACTCAGCTCCTCATTCAAACCAGTTTTAAAAAAAAATTGACTATTATAACCTTCATGAAGAGAGGAATTATTGCAGGTACCTTGTAATCTACTGATCTTAAGTGACTACTTAGTAAAGTTAATATTGGAAATAAGTATTTTGATATTTATGACAAGCCTAATAGTTAAGAAGTTTGATGTTTTCCATGATGACTGATTGTTTCTGGCTCTGCTTTGATCAGTTTCCATAAATCTTGCCCTGTTGCTTCAAGTTAGAAGAATAACAGAAACGAAACACCTGTTGTTGCTCAGAGTTTCCACAGTATCTTGCCAGCTCTCTCTCCTCCCTGTTTCATCTGTGTCTGTGGTATGTGCCCCTCTATCCCTTTTACCACAGACAGTAGCTGCATGTCTCCTTTCCTCTGGGAGCTCAGTCTCTGGTCCACGTGTGTGTGTGTGTGTGTGTGTGTGGTCTGATGGAGGCAGTGTTGTGGTGAGCAGCTGCTAGCCCACAACTGCATGTTTGTTTCTGCTGTGTCCCATGTACAAAAGACACATAAGGAACTATTTGATCCTCTATGTTAATGTTCAAGCCTGGTAATATTTAAAAATAATTTAAAATCCTTAGAATTATGGACAAATTTGTCCCAAACCTCCATCAACGTGTTCTTGTTTACTGTACATGAAACTACTGGTAAAACCCATGACAAATACAACAACATAAAGACGACAAACTGAAGGTAAGAGACTAACTACAGTGGAAACAGTTATCATGACAAGCTACAAACTGTAACCAGGTGGACACTGGAGGTGTTCAGGTCATTCAGCTGCAGAGGAGGAGGAGGAAGAGGAGGACATCTAGCCAGGGACCAGCTGAACAACAAGAGCAAAATCTTTTTCTGAAAGAGAAACGTAATTATTCCAATAGATCCTTTAGACACCAGTAATTAACTAGAAAAGCACTCGGATAGCGCAGACCTTTGCCAAACACAACATTTCCTTCCATATTGTGACTTCCACCAAAGATATTACTGGTATTAGTCTTGTGTTTATTTATATCAATATTAGTTCCACAGCGTCGTGGCTGTTTAAAGATGTCTGTTGCATGTTTTTAGCTTCATTTGTTTTTTTTTTCATGAAGTTTCAAAGATCGATTTTTTCATATTCTGGATCATATTATCCGAAATTATTCCTTTATCTGGATCAGTCTTTGATATATTGTAGACCATGTTAAAAAGTTGTCCTCTATTTTTTTTCAAAGTGTCTTGACCATTTTTGGTGGAGTCATATGCATAAATGTCACATATGGCCCAATCTCCCAATGTTAAAGAATCCTTCAAAAAATTCCTGGATCCAGACGGTGATCCGGATCACTTCCAAAATCTAATAATTTGTTCCTGATCCCCATCTGGACAATCCCTGAAAATTTCATCAAAATCCATCTGTAAATTTTAGAGTTATTTTGGAAACCAACAGACAAACAGACAAACCCCGGCAAAAACATAAACTCCTTGGCGGAGGTAACAAATAACACCTAAATAACCTGTTATACATAGCCTACTGACTGGCTGGGAGAACACACATGAATCAGTGTGTTTTTTTGTACTGATCTTCATCTACTGATCTGCTGCAGTCTATCAGCCGCAGGTTGAAATGTTACCATAATAATCTTATTAATCCACTGTGATTGACGGACTATATGCTTTATTAAACTGGTTGTAGCCAACAGTTTGCTAACATTAACTGACAACACTTTAGCATTTCACGGCCACATGTGTATCTGTATATAAAATTAATGTATACTGTACAGAAAATATATACAATACATGGTATCGTCACATGTAACCCACACTATGTTATACGTATGTTATCAGTTACATTAACTTACCTCAGTTAACCTCGAACGATAAAAGCTAACTTCGTTAGCATGAAGTTGACGGGAGTTAAGCTGCAGCAGGTGGGCCTCACAGGCCGTAGGAAATCAGGCAGCATCCTGGTGTCCCGCCTCCTCACTCCTCCCTTCATTTTTAAATATGGTCAACTTCTGGCTCCAAAAATCCAACATGGCGATGTCCAAAATCCGTTTTGAGGGCTTCAAAACGGAAGTTCACAAACCAACGGGTGACGTCACACTTGCTTCGTCCAGTTATATATGCAGTCTACAGTGTGTGGTTCTGACAGTTTTAGTTTGAGAGTTTTCTCAGCCCTTTCTCAGCTTTTATACTGTGTGTGTATTGGGGACTGCTCTCCCACTCAGAGTGAGGTCACATGACCTAGAGTGCAGAGAGAGCAGAGAGAGGAGAAGTAGGAGAAAAAATTTAAGAAAACATCCTGAAAAGTACCATAAAGTTGATCAAATGTCAAGCAAAATATGATTTTATTGAAGATTTTTCATGCTCTTTCAATCGGCATAGATTAGAAAGCCGTCAGACTTTTACTTCAGACTGTGGAGGGCCCAGAGTGACAGGAGTGCCTTTTTTCCCCATTCATTTCTATGCAGCTGAAGTGGAGGACACAGAGGAGCACTCCAACTTTCAGGGCTTATAAAATCCAAACGATTGGAGTAATTAAAAATCCCCAAAGTCATTTTGGTCAGCACTGTGTCCTCAGTCATCTGTTAGCTTTTGCAGCCACTACCATGTATGGCCTGGGAGGAGATATTTTTTTAGCAAGGGGCCCTATTGTAATTGTAGCGTTTCTTTTTTCTTCTTTCTTCTTATTAGGGCCCGAGCCCAAGAGGCAAGGGCCCTATTGTAATTGCTCTGTTTCTTTCTTTCTTTCTTCTTATTATTATGTCTCTTTGAGGCTTAATTTGACCCCCTAAACATGCTCAAAACCTTACCAAATTTGGCACGCACATCAGGCCTGGGGAAAAATGTGCTAAAATGGAAAAACCAAACCCCTCAGTGCAAAATGGGCTCTGTAGCGCCACCTAGGCTCAGAAAGACGCCTGCTGCGGCCCACAGGAACGTCGCAGAGATACGGGAGTGAAGCCGAATTGTAGTACTCATCAAGACCTAAAAATCACACGCTGATACGCCTAGGCTAAAATCAAGAGGAACTTGGGAAATTGCAAGTCAATCTTAAATCGAACGCCAAAATTTCACTTTGCTAAAAAATTACCTCTCTACATGGTAGCGGCTTGAAAAGCTGACAGATGACTGAGGACACAGTGCTGACCAAAATGACTTACTAACACTAACACTACAACTGTGATTATGATGGATTTGCAGGGGACGGCCGGGGGACGAGGGCCTGTCCAACGCTGCTTGCAGCTTTAATATTTGCATTTTTTTATTAAACATTATGTGTAATTGTTGTTTGAAGTTATAACTTTGTAAATACAGCACATACATGCATGCATCAAAAACAAACACTCTTATAATCAGCATGGCTCACTGTTTCCAGTGAGGAGATGTCTCTGATGTCAGTTGTTGATCAATGTCCTTAATTTTGTGCCCAAGTCAAAACTAAATTATACCTCATGATTTTGCCTCATACTTTTGATGTTCAGAGTTTTCTTTCCGTATTAAAGTAATCTAGTGACAGTTACAATCCCCAGTTATTGTGGAAACTGCAACTGCTCATCCCAGAAGTAGCATACCTTCTGATACCTACCTACCTTCTACCTACAGATGTACCTAAATGGAGAAGAATTAGGAAATTAAACAAACAGCACACCACCTTTTTAGGTTAGATTACTGTTACTGAAAAACAGGGATACGCAAACTGTTCATTGTCACCATGGAAAAAAAAGAAATGCAACGAGAATGTAATTTTCTAGACTTAGACTTAGACTTAGACAGACTTCATTCATCCACAAGGGAAATTCTGTTGTCACAGTAGCTCAGAACAGTAATACAAGAAGAGTAGAACAGCAATAATAGGTAATTAGAATAATCTGTATAAAATAAAGTAAAGAATAATAATAAAATAGAATAGGTACTATCCCTGAAGCAATCTGGGATATGTACACATTTACAAAAGATAAAAGATAAATAAAGCTATCTGAAGTTAAATTAGCAATATGGAATATGGAAATTTAGAAATTTACAATATATACAACATGTACCAGGTGACTATAATGCAGTGCCAGTTTACACAGGGGTTTTGAAATAGATGAGTGAGTTATCTATCACAGAGTGGGGAGTTATTGTACAGCTGTATAGAGAATGGTATGTTCTTGTAGTGCTCACTATGACAGCACAGCTGTAAGAGTCCGTTGGAGAAGGAGCTCCTTTGCCCCTCTACAGTCCAGTGAAGTGGGTGAGCAAATTTGTTCATTTGTTCTATCCAACAAATGGGAGACAGGGGCCTTTTTCTCCAAATGTGCATCATGAAAAAGTTCAGTTAATACCTGTACGTCAGTACAGCACACTCAACTGAGTGGCTGTCGAAGTTTTCAGTAAATTCCTGTTTTTTAGGGTTTTTGGTGAAACACCGTGTAATCCATTCACTCTGTGTTTCACTATGTTTATCAGGAAAATGTGTGTGTGTGTGTGTGTGTGTGTGTGTGTGTGTGTGTGAACTGTCTTGTGATGGCCTGACTTCTCCCAGCGTGTCCGATGAGAGCTTTGTTACTTTTCAGTTTGATTTTTTCTGTCTTTTTGTCCTTTTTTCCCTCATGTCTATCAAGAAGTGAGAGGTTCTCAGACCTAAAATGCAAAAAGATAGGGAAAAAAAAATCACACTCCCGGCACATAATTCCTCCTGAAAAAGGCAGCAGAAAGAAAGAGTGAGTGAGAGAGGAGTAGAGGGAAGAGAAAGGGAGTCCCTCTGCCATCTTTTCATTTGGATGGCCATGTCTAATTGTGTCACAGTGATAAATGAATAGGTTTTTTGTGGCAGGGTCAGGAACCTCCTTTGGATCCGAGGCCCATCAAAGTGAATGGTTTATTTTTTTCTGTTTGGTCACCCCCTCACCCCCATCAGTTGAATAGATATTTAAATGAGTATTCACTAAACAGATAGCTGGATACACGGCTGCCCATCATAGCAGCAGCACTCTTTCTAATTCTGCATTTTTTTGTTCTAGATATTATCTCAGCAAAAGCAAGACTATACACTATACAAGACAGGGATTTACACAGTTAATACTTGATGGCTAAATTAGATCCAGGTCTGTGTTACATTTAAGCCAACATTTTGTGCAGTCAGTGTGAAATCTGTTGCCACTGGAGAATTTCTTGTTGATTCTAGTTCCTTTTTTATGGACTGTGCACTTTGTTTTGTGTGGGAGTACATCTGAGTCTGTATTAAGTTGTACTTAGACTTGGTTAGAAGGCTTAAATGGCACTGTCTGTGTCTGTGAGTATCTGTGCAGTGATGTGACAATCTCACTCTGGTGTCTCTCTCTGTTCCTGTATTTCACTCTTAGACTGGATTTCGTAAACTTGCCTCTTCCTTTTAATTTCCTTCAGTACAACTATAACTGTATCAGTGTGTGTAGCCATCTGTTGTATTATGTCATTTTACCACCAACAAATCTATAAGAGCACCACAGTACTGATGTTGATTTGTGAAAATGATCGGTTTGAAATATGCCAGTGCAACTGATACAGTTATCTTCAAGACCACTAGAGACCACACTATTAAAATGTAAATCAGACAAAATGTTATAACTTCAAAGAAGTTTTTTACTAGAGAAAGAAAGTCTGTTATATATAAAACTTCTTTGCTGCATGAAAGAAGGTCTGAATTCATTTGTTAAATTTCTCAGGGACCACAGCAGACACTTATGAAACACTGAAACCAAATACAAATTTGAAAAGATGAAATTAGTAATAGACACTACTACATCGTGAGCACCCAGTGCCTGCAGCCTTACAGGTTACAGCAATGTGTTAACACTTTATCATTGTAGTAGTGTGGTGAAGCTCTCCTCTGTGCTGTCTGGATCAAACAGTAAACTGTAGAGTAACCGTGTTCATATTCATGATTCTACTGTAAATGTGTGTCTGTGTGCCTTTGTTTAGCAAATCCATTGTATTAGCTGCTAGAAGTGTTAAAATGGTTGTACACCCTCCACTACTCATACTGCATTATCCAGACCAAAGTGGCTTGCAACATCACCATGATGTACCAATCAGTTTTTTTCTTTCTCTGTGTTTTAACTTTGACAGAAGCCTGTTATTGTCTCTCCTAGTTCACTGACACTCCCAGTGGATCTCACCATCAGCAGGCTGACTTCCATATAATTAGTTTTAATGTTTCCATTTTGTTGTGAACAAATTTTCTAGCAAACTGTCCAATGCAGTTCTTCCTATTTGTGAAATCTCTGGCATGGCACTGAAAATCTTCAGGCAGTGTGACAGACACCCACAACCACACACTCTCATGCAGGCTGCAGATGACTCTAGAGTTTCTAAAATTAAAGCGTGTGTCTATTTTGGTTGATGCCAGTCCAGTAATAGCACAGGCGGTGAGGAGGAGGGCTGGACACAAGTTCTAATTGCAGCCTTGTCAATTGTAGCTCTCAATTTCCGCTTATAGAAACATGCACACACACACTGTGGGGGATTTGTTGGCAGGGGTGCATGCATCAGTTTTCAACAGCCTAGTAATAGATGCCTTGTGACTGATGCACTCACACTAACAAACAAACGTAGACAGAAACACAGAGAGACACCCAATCCATTTATGTGTGCGATGTTGGTTGTGTGTTAGCCTGTAAATTTCTCATCTGTGACTATGGATTTTTTTTAACATATTTTAACAAGCAAACATATTATCCTCTTTGAAACAGTGCCTAAAGATAAGCATGATATACTTACTTCCACTATTTTTTGACCAATTATTGAACAAAGATATCAATGAATGTAATTTTCTTCTGAAAAAAGTACACCCCTGGCTTTATAAGAAGGCCATTGTCCCCTTTAGCAGATAGTTTATTTTAGGGTTTTGTAGACACCTCTGTTTGCATCAAATGATCTGCTCTTGGCATGAATCTGCTGGGGTGGCCTAATTTTCAGTCATTTGAAGTTATTTATGACTTTCTCATAGTAGAATGATTTATTTCCAAAAATGTCTATATCTCTTGCCAGACTCATAGCCATCCTTTTCTCTGAAGGTGTTAAAGAGTTGATGTCACCACACACTTTAGTAGCACAAAGTGCACAAGATGTAAGGATGAAAGAATGAGTATTTAATGTGCATTTTAGCCTTGGAAAAACTGTAAATGTTTGTCATCTTTTTGTCAGGTGATCAATGTTGATGGCAGTAATAGACAAACTCTGCTGGAGGACAAGCTGCCTCATATCTTTGGTTTTACTCTGCTGGGTGATTACATCTACTGGACTGACTGGCAGAGACGCAGCATCGAGAGGGTTCACAAAGCCACGGCTGTTCGCGAGATCATCATTGATCAGCTACCGGATTTAATGGGGCTGAAGGCCACTAAAGTGACGGTGACATGTGGTAAGGCAGACAGGTTTTTCATCAAATTTTTTTACAGCAGTAGAACAGACAGAGCATGAATGAAAAATGAATAAAAAATGTAAAATGTTGTATGAAATGGATAGTAATACTCCTATCTGTATCTAGGTACAAATGGCTGTGCGGTGGATAATGGCGGATGCAGCCATCTGTGTTTCTGGCGTCAGCAGGCTGTCAGCTGTGCCTGTCCCATGGGAATGGAGCTCCTCTCAGACCTCCAGACCTGCGTGGTACCTGAGGCCTTCCTGCTTTTCACCAACAGGTATTTGTAAACCACTAGGACTGAAAATGACCACTTATTGTTCTACTGCTCCTAGTGTTTATTTAATTTTTTTCAAATGTAAGCTTTATTTAACCAGGCAAACAGATTAAGAACACATTCTTATTTACACCTGTGGCCTGGCAAAGGCAGGGCTTTTTGAGGGACAGGGAAAAGGGGGATATAATGGAAACAAGATTAAATTAAAGCTGCAAGCAGCGTTGGACGGGCCCTCGCCCCCCGGCCGACCGCCGCCGTTTGCTCC
>OOFC01044246.1:0-27407 GCA_900323345.1 Pseudochromis fuscus | reverse complement strand
TTATTTGTAATGTGCTTTACATCTCAAAGTGCTACATTTGGAGTAAAAGAAAAAAAACAAACATAAAAATCAACAGGACAGGAGTTTGGTGTTTGAACGTGGCCACGTTGGTTGTTTGGAGCCAGAAGTGACCATATTTGGATATGAAGGGAGGAGTGAGGAGGCGGGTGTGACCGTTGACCTGAGAACACTGTCCAATGTGGATGAGACTCAATAGTCTGATTGGATGAAATTAACCCCATCCATAAATCCTCTTCTCTCAGCCTAATATCTCCTTAATGATTCCAGATGAACCACCTGTCAATCAGACTAACCCCGCCCCTAACTCCGCCCACCAGATCTCTGAGAAGAAGAGTTGACTTTAATGAATGACATCAGAATGACTTGTGGAAAAAATTTATTGTTGAGTTTTTCAGGGGTGAAATTGATCATTTTTGTATTTAGGTCTAATGTAATGGGAGTTGGAGTTTTTTTTAGAGCCAGCATCTAGTGGCTGTCGGTGGTATTACATCTTTTTGCACTTTCACATTTTTTAGACAAAGCTATATACAGTCTGTAGGTGGTCTAAACGGCACAGGTACTAACAGGGTTTCCTACGGAGCCCCCACAGGGACATGAAGAAAAAAAAAAATTGATCAAAAAAAACCAAAGTGTCAGTATGTAGTGCACACCAGACAGTACTTCAGGTACACAGAAGAGGCTGAATTTCCTGGTCCACCTTAAAGTACACCTTTAATCACACCTGTGGATGGGGGTGCTCTGTAATTTTCAAGATAATTTGTGAACTGAAGACTTGAACAAATTATACATACTCCTCTGTATACTGGAAATGCTATCTCGTCTGCAAGAGATACAACTGGAAGTGCTGTCTAAAAAAAAAAAAAAAAGTGCTGGTATCTGGTGTGCACTAGATATCTGCACTTTTTTTTTCTCCATCAAAATGTATTTTTTTTCTTCATGTCCCTTTAGGGAATATGTCACACAGTGTATCAAAATAAAAGTCGATCTTTCAAAATAAATTTCAGTCTGACACTGTGGGATAAGTCAGAACCTTATACTAACTTTCTTAACTATTGCCTCTGATTTGTCATCAGATTGTAGCCTGGTGGACTTGGGTCTTCAATGAAGACATCAGTGTGGGTTGTCTGCCATAACTGGCTATTTATTCAAATTTTAGTACAATGCTGAAAAAGCTAAGAAAAGATACCTCATACGATGTCCAGGAAGCCAACCCTCCCTCAAACAGTGCTGGGAGTCATCTGCCTCAGAAAACACAAAATAAGTCAAAACACTGTTGAAACAAAACTTCAAACTAACAAAAGGTGTCACATCACCCCCAGACCTGAGTGAGCTCCCATCACACCAACCACAGCCACGTGGAGGCCGCGTCCAGCTGCAGCACCAGAAACACACAACAGAGGAATTAACACTTGAAGATATTCAGACGTACAGAGTAGCTGTGTTTGTTTGTGTTGATGTTAACACCACTGTACTGCAGGGAGGTTTTTTTTTTAAGGCTAAAAATCTTTACATTGTGCTTAAAGTAAATGAAGCCAAACTAGATGATTCACTAACAGTTCTAATCATGTGAAAACAATAATATAGTAGATAAAAAATCCAGTACTGTTACTGTAAACTGTTTTACTGACTGGCATCCAGCAGCAACCTTTTTACAGCAGGTGTCATGTTTAACAGTGAATGAGCTTCTTCTTCTGTGCAGTGGTACTGAGGGAGTTTCCCCCATGAAGTGTGAATACTTTAATTGTTAGCTGGGATTACTGGGACTGGAATTTGAAGAATTTTGAGCAGAATAACTCATTTTGACAGAAACCATCTGTACATGTCAAACATAGTGTGAGTGCTTTGGTGACATCAGATTTATATGTTCAGATTTATTCTACAATCAGATATTTAGGTTCAGGGGAGCTCAGGTTTCAGGTGAGATCAGAAAAAGTTTCTACAAAGTAAATAAGAAAACATTTCACAGTGAAGATGATGATGATGGTTCAGGATAAGAAACACTGAATAAAACACTGTTTTATTTTGGGGAGACTTCACAGTCCACCACCAGCCTTTGGGCACTTTGAGGATCTGGTCCCTGGTGACAGATGATCCAGTCCCGGTGTGCAGTGCACGATGGTTTTATAAATCCACTTTTCTTTCCTCTCTGAAATAATGTGCTGAGACGAGTGAACAGACACTAAAATATGTTGTTACCACTAGAGTCTAATTTTGTTCCTCTGACATTCAGTAAAAATAACATTTCATGCTGATATGTGTGAACACCACATCCTCACTGCAGTGAGTTAGAAGAGGCAAGAAGTCACCGTGATAATCAGACGGGTTGTAAACAAACCAAGAGTTTATCTGCTCTGTGATGAGCTCGCATGAGTAGGCTCCTGACATCAACAGTCTGAGTTATGCATTTAAGCAATCATGTGACACATCTGCTGTTAATTCACTGCTCTGACACCTCTGCCTGCTCCTGATGGAGCCCTGACACAGGAAGGATCCATCTGCTCCTCTGTGCTTCAGCAATGAATCTGAAGGTCAACGTTAGTGAACTCAGATGTTTCCAATAATCCCTCACTGCACAGGAGGAACTGTGTGTATGACTGCAGTGAGTACAGTGGACCCAGACTGCAGTGAGTACAGTGGACCCAGACTGCAGTGAGTACAGTGGACCCAGACTGCAGTGAGTACAGTGGACCCAGACTGCAGTGAGCTGAGGTGGTGTAAACAGTGGTGGATGTTTCATAGTGCACTGTTTTCCAAATAAATAGGTTTTATTCTAATATGAAGTTAATGATTCAGTTTTATAGGTGCATTTCCACTGCATGGTCCCACCTCAACTCGCCTCAGTTTGTGTCCCGTTTCCACTGAAAAAGTACCTGGAACTTGGTACCTGGTACGACTTTTTACTCCCTCCTCTCCTGCGGTTCTAAAAAAAATCACCTGGTCAGGTACGAGCCGGTACTAAAATCTTATTGGTTGGATCATTGTGTTATCACTGCATGGAAACATTTGTGCCCACAAGCCAACAGTCTGCACGATAGTCAGAATAACAAGTTTCTACTCTGTGGGAAAAACCACTAAACATATCAGTTCAACCTACAATAACAGACTTTAGTGCAATGTTAAAACTTTATTTAAAAATGTAAGCTGAAAAAAAACCTGAGCTCTGAGCGCCCGGTCGGTGGATCAGCTGATGGAGTTTGTAGAGAGCTCATATCTCTGAAAAGTTTTAAACCAGACTCTAACTTGATGGATTAAAAACATAATTGAAGTAAAAACAATTCATTTCTCACATGAAACAATCTTCAAACTGTTTCTGTGACACCACAACAGTTACTCTGAAGATTACTGAAGATCAACTTCCTCCTTCACCTGATGACCTGCTACATGGAGGAGGGACTGATTCCTGTGATGGAACCACAGCTGAGCTGAGCAGGTACCATGCAGGCTGAAAAACACCATATGTAAACCTGCAGTGCAGAACCTGTGTCTCTGCCAGTGAGATAATGACAGTAACACTGCAGGTGCATGGTTTGTGGCTGCAGTGACTTCCTGCTTCCCTCGGGTAAAGCAGTCAGTGCTGGGTGAGTTCAACAGTGTTGTTCCTGCTGAGTCACTGCTGCTGTTACCACACAAAACTATTTGAAAGCTCAGATGAAGATTGACCTGGAGCTGATCAGATGTAACCAGCACTGTGAGAGCTGATTGAAGGTAACTGATGTTCATTCATATGAAGAGGTTTAACTCTAAGTTAAACATTTTAAATAAAGTAAAACAAAGAGAATGAAAATAAAAGCTGCAAAAGTCTAAGGATCAACCAGGTCTTTATAAAACAATCAGGGATGTTTTTCTGTGGCCCTGGTGCAGATGGAGTTGGTGCCGTGATGCAGACGCTGAGCTGACCTCACTGCACCAAGGAAAAATTAAAGTAAGATTTAACTAAGTAAACAAAATAAATACAAAGTCTGATATTTTAAAGAAGAGCAAAAACAATCAAATAAATAAAGTAGAAATATTATCTTTTCATGTCTGTTTATAAATGTAGCTTTATTAGACAACATGCTTAATAAGTATTAAGTGCATGTAGTGCAAAGAAATAATGTAACATTATACACAATAATGAGAAAACTACCAGATTGTAGTGACAGTGGATCACTTGTAATCAAATTAAATGTCTGATCAGAATGAAAATGCTTCATGTCAACACTCATTCAGAAAGAAATATTCCAGTTTCATTGTGAACCAGAGATCTGGTTTATGTGGATCCTCATTCAGATCCACGTCCTCTAAACACTGGATCTGATCCCCTCTCCCCCTCTGAGGTGTTTACATCTCACTGCGCATGTTGACTCCATGTGACGTCTTTCTGTCTCTTTCTAATAAAATGAGTTGAACAATTAGAGATGTGATGGTGTCCTGTGGTTTGTTTACAGCTGAAAGGAGAATTCTCCACAGCAGATTGTCTGTAGGTTTAACCACTGGGACGACACGGTGCATGGCAGAGGATTTGTCCTCAGATGGGACTGTGTCCTCCAGCGTCCATGTGCACAGAGACTTTTAATCTCTGATCCAAAAGAATTTAATCTGATCATGAAAACACTGCTGATGTAAACGTAGCTAATGTCTGATACCTCTGCTGCCTCACACCGAGGTTCTGATGTGAGTCTGTGAACTGGCCACTGACGTCCTGTGGTGACCTCCACCTTGGTCTCCAGGAAGGACTGACTCTACCTGTGTAGGCCTGACCCTCTCATGGCAGAGGCTCAGTGGGTTGGGAAACAGAGGGTCGCCGGTTCAACTCCCAGCCTGGACAAAATATGGAGTGTGGACTGGTGGCTTGTGTGATGCAGGTCCACTACTGAGGTGCCCCTGAACAAGGCACTGACGCCCCCAAACTGTGCTGGATGAATGGCGGCGCCCTGTTATGGGTCCTCTATACGTGTGGATTGTTGGGTGGGGCTGTGTTTGCAGGGTGTAGATGACATTTGATTGTGTGTATTTGTACTGTGTGCAGTATGCTACAATGACAATAAGGATTACTTCTTTCTTCTTCTGCAGTTTTTAAGGTGTAGGTTAAATTGTGTTTGAGTATCATTTATCCTTTCAGGATGTTTACCTCCCGTTAGTTTTCAAACCTTTGTTCTTACATCTAATCTGTCAAACAACAGCAACAGTATTTAAAAGAAGAGAGAGTAGAGAAATACAACACTGTGTATGGCTACAAAGAAGCAGTGATTATATCAACAGCAGACTGCTGGGCATTATAGCTGAAGGGGAAAATTGTTGGTGCATCATGCAAAGTGCCCAGAGATGATGGTAAATATATATAGTAAACACAGAATTCAATGGAAATGAATGGTTTTTGTTGATGTGGTTACACTGATGTCTGCACAGCGTGGAATTGCAATGAGGTTGTTTGAAAATGTGTTTGATACTTGAGACAGTTATATAGCGTGGTTAGAGCAGACAGGTACACTGCAATAATCCTGAATGAGAGTAATGGTGCGAGTGAGTCGCAGCTGGATGGGGCTGGAGCATAAATAGAAAAGCCTGCTGAACGGCTCCATCTGTGAGGCAGGCCAGACAAATCCATCCTCGTTCACTGGCTGAGATTTAAGTTTGCTGCATCATTATTTAGAGGAGAAAATGAGAGTGAGGAGAAAGGAGGAGAGATGGATGGGATGAGCTCTGATGAAGGCATGAAATCGAATCCTGTTAAGATGGATAAAAATTTACTACATTAAATTGAACAGAACCGTTTTGAATTGCCTCTGATATCAGATCACAGCCGTGGTGTGTGTTTCATATAAAGACCTACATGAACATTTGCTATCCATGCAGAGTATGCATATCAGTTCCAGCCGTGAAACATTTTACTTGTGCTTATAATTGGGTTTTACAGCTGACTCAGATTAGCTTTAACTTAGCTCTTAGCAATGTGGCACTAAACCACCACATTTCATTTTTTCTCTTCAATCGTTATTAGTGAAGTGAAGACAAATTATTCTTTTATTGTGAAAGGAAATGATTTTGTTACTTTGTGTCCACTCTACACTAAGCTTCACTGATGATGACACTTTGTCTACATATGATGTGTGAAAAGTATTTTATTATATTACAACAACCAGTTAAAGGACATTTGTTCTTCCCACTGCACTTGCTTTAGGAGAATGGTTTCTTGTTTCTTTAAAATCTCTGTAATATATTTACAAAGTATGTGTTGATGTGACCTGGTGCTGTACACAGGAAGCTGAATTAATGTACGAGATACAAGATACTTTATTGTCATTTGAATATTCGGCACAACAACAAACAAGATTACATTTCCCCTTTAGGGAGGGGAGGGTCGCAGCAGCGACTCGTCACGCCGCCATCTTCCCGGAGGGGGGAGAAAGAAAGAGGGGAGGAGAGGAAAACAATGGGAGAGAAGAGGGAAAAAACAGACAATCACCAGGTTTCTACTTCAAGCAGGAGGAGGATTTTTGACATTAAAAAAAAAAACCTCACATACATATAGAGTACAGTTGAATAATGTGAACTGTACGGTTTCAGTTGACACTTTAAAAATCCACCTTGGTGCTGAGGACGAGAACTGGAGCCAGTGTCTGATTGGTCAAAGTCGTCAGCTCCTGTTGTTACAGCCCCATCTATTCATTCAGTGACTTTATTTCATGACTTTTATTTTGACAGTTTGCCAATGAGTCTGACTGCATCTCTGCTGCGTTAACATTCAGTTCAGTGCAGTAGTGAAAGAGAGCCAACACCACCACTAAGAAAATGAAGATGTGTAGAAACACTTGTATTTATTTGTTATGTGACCCCTCCTTCTGAAATCATCACACAAACAGTCTCAGCAGCTGGTCTCAGGTCTCTGTGTCCTACATCAGATTCTGGTCCGATCCTTTGTCAGCTGATGTAGGCTGTGCTGGGTTTCTGTGTCCTCTCTCTTTAAATGTCTGAGCCTCTCTCTGCCTCTGCTCCATTTGTCCTCTGACACCATTGTAAGTGGCTTCACTTGCTCTAGTTCTTTTAGGGCAAGAGGGGAGGGTGGAAATTGCCTCCCTTAATTGAGTTGCCTCGCATATCTATTCCCTATTCCCACTCGATCTGATCAACCTCTCTCTCCCACTTTCTCCGTCTCTCACGCTCCATCACATTATCATTTGGCTTGTCAACAAGATTCAAAGCTTCCTCCTGTTCTCATTCTCACTCTGAGTCTGAATCACAGACCGAACCTTCCTCCATCAGAGGAGACCTCAGCGTTTAGGCAGAGCTGAAAACTCACTCCCTGTCCCAGGAGCAGCCAGAGGTGTGAGCTCAGGTTCAGGTGTATGGACTGTTTCCATGGTCTCTGAGATTCCTCCAGGTGAGACTTCAGGCTCCTTTATATCACACTCACTGAAATACTGAACAACCCTGGAGTGTTTCTGGAGGACACTGCAAGGCTTTTGTATTTTGTGACTTTTCTGAATTGTTTTCATGTTGTTATATATTTGTTATTACCTCCACCAAGGAGGTTATGTTTTTGCCGGCGTTTATCTGTTTGTCTGTCTGTCTGTGTTCAAGATAACTCAAAAACTTACTGACGGATTTGGATGAAATTCTCAGGGATTGTCCAGATGGGGATAAGGAACAAATGATTAGATTTTAGAAGTGCTCCGCATCACCATTTGGATCCAGGAATTTTTTGAAGGATTGTCCTCCCAAAGTCTCTCCATGAAGGCATCCATCTTGATATGCTAGCTCAAGCGCAGTGCAGTTGCTTGTATTGATTTTGACATATGCGCAGTTGCTTCCACCCTCCACGTCCAGGCAACGCGCTCACATTTTTGGAGCTGTACGTGGACGCCTCAGCACCTGTCCACTCGAGCACTTCCTGACATTGACATGACGTGGACCCTCGTGCACCAACGCGGACATGCGGACGCGGAAAGTATCAATTGGCCTTAACAGTGCTTGGAGGAGGTCTGCACTCTCAGAGTGCTTTTCTAGTTCTTGTTGTTATGTTGAAACCAGCCCATGTGCTTGTACTGCATCAGGCAGGAAGATGCCATGTCTGATGTCCAGTGAACTTAGTAAATATGGCAACGTGCCCGAGGTGAATCTTAAAATGGTCAGTGACAGTGGTCAGTGTGAACTACCAAAACCATTAGGAAGTGTCTCCAACTAACAAGAGTAAGTTCAGCATTTGTCCAATCAGTCTCCCTCACAGAGTTTTCAGTCACTGCAGGTTCTCCCTGAACAAATTCAATTCAATTCAGTTTTCTTCATCAAGTGCTTTTCATGGATAGAGATGCAGCACATAGTGCTTCACATGTGAAATCAAAGTAAAACTAAACAAGCAAAGCAAAACAATCCATTGTATCCACCCAACCACCCGACCCGTCCCCACCCAGGCAAACACCAGGCACGCACACCCCTCCCCCTCCCCACACTCACACACCCGTACAGTCAACACACACACCATGAAAGTAAACAGGTAAATGAATGAACGTATTAAACATGAGGCTGAGTACAGATACAACAGTTGATTAAACACCATCCGAGGAGCAGGACGCCACCTGCAACCACCAGGCAGGGACCCAGGGCGCCGAGAGGGGTGCAACAAAGATACCCAAACCCCAAACCCAGTACCCACGGGACCACACCCACGCAGCCACAGCCAACCACCTCTCCCGGTGCAGAGGACTCCTCAGAGGAAACACTGGGAAAGAGGAAAAAGCGAAGCTAAAAAAATCTAAGAACAAAAAGGTAAAACTGTACAATGTACAAAAAAAACCAAGTAAAAGTCTAAAAGAAGAAAGTTCTGTAAAATAGGACAAGATAAAAAGGTAGAAGTTACTAAATATATAAATACTAAGACAGCACATAGTATTACATTAAATAAACATCAGTGACCCTGTTTTTATGGAAACAGTGTTTACATTGTAATTTGTCTTATTTTTCTTTCTGATATTGTTTCTGTGGGAACTGTGACACAACTGTGATGTTGTTGTCCACTCCCTGTGAATGAACTGAAATGAAAATAGTAAAGTAGACATCTCTCATCAAACTCTCCTCCAGTCTCACTGCAGGTTAACCTGAGCAGTAAATCCAGAAGCTGCTTCACTGTGGCTGAAAAGAGCTTTTCCACTGGACTCATTTCTCCTGTTGGCCACATTCACAAGGTGCTAATCCTGTAACAATCATCATGAACACAGCGCTGCACACACGTGGGTGCAGGCTCTCCTAGTTATCCACAGCAGCCTGTCTGTGTCCATCCAGCAGCAGTCCAGTGTTAACCAGTGATTCAATGCTGTGCTCCAACAGGAGGTGAGCAGGGCGGGTCACAACAATCGATGGGCCCTCATTAGTAAGAACACTAAGGAAATTGCAGTCAGTCCACAGCTGATCAGCAACAACTCTGAATGATGCTTCTGGAAATGTGTGAGCTGCCCCTTTTCTTCCCTTATCCATCCAAACCATCCATTTTCCTCCATCGCTTCCTCCTTGCAGCCTGGTGATGGATTAAACAGCCACATGACAGACTCCTCTCCCTGGCCTCCTGCCTTTACATCATCATCATCATCATCATCATCTACTCCCCCCAATTGTAACCTAATTACCAACACATTTAACATTTATCTTAATTACCCCCACACTCCTTCTTTACCCCCTCTGACTTAATTAATGTAATCAATAATTAATTTGAATATCTCTTTTTTAATTAATTATTGTTGCACTGCAGCTAATTAGCCATGCTAATTAACAGAAAGTGTCAGTATCCCCTCTGTGTATGTCACAGATCAAATTCATAAAGTGTTTCAACCATTGTTTACAGGCGAGTTCTCATTATCAGCTCCCACAACTCTCCCTGAGACCTTCATCGTCTGCTTCTTGTTTGTTTGTTTGTTTGGATTGAAACATCCAACTGTCCCGTTGCTAAGCTGCACATCAGTTACGAGCTTTAATTGCATTGTCTTTTCTTCCTCTCCAGGTTTTTCATGCTTTAGGAGACACTATAACTTGCGCTGGTTATTCTTCTGTTGTATTTAACCATCATCACACTCCAGGTGTTTTTCTGCTGGAGTGTTTATCTCTGTTTCTCTGTGTCTGTTCGGGGGAAAGAGCTTTTACCACGTCATGTTACACCTCCAGCCCTGCAAACAAGGAGATGCTATAATGACAAGAAGCGAGGAAAGTGCTTGTCTGATTACAGTGTTTGCTTTGCATGGTAAACAGTTGGAGATGAGGTGCACATACACGACACTACTGCTTCTTTTCTAAAGCAAACAAATTGTCTGGCTCATTTGTCTCAGACCTTCTGGCACCAAGGCAACAGATACCACAGGAGGGGCCAGACGATGGCACTGTAACAACCAGCTTTACAGTTTCACCAACAAGTTTTTCGCCATTAGTCTTTGGCTGCTTAGCTTCACTTCAGAAGTGTTCAGAGCTGCAGAGGCTGCAACCAAAACAAACCAAACCCTGGCAGATTAATCTGTAACACCTTGCAATCACCACTGATATGCAGTAATTAGTGACTAATAATTACCATGAATCATTTTTATAATTATATAGCACCATCATCATCATCATCTTCCTCTCAGATCATCAAGCTTGGGACTAAACCGTTCACCACTGGCAGCACGCTGCACATCTCTGCAAAGTGATAATTATGCTGGTGATCATTTCCTGCCATTAACACATGTGGATACATCTGCAGTTAAAGTGAAAACAGACGTCAGCAGAACAGATGGAGAGAAGCCTCTGAGATAACATGTGGGGTTTGATGCACAGTGAAGCTGTGCTAACAGTTAGCCTGCTAACTGACACACTGTGGAGTCTGGTCCTGCTTGGTGTGGTTGGTGATGACCTCATGAGAAGATCAGAGTCCTTCTCAGCTCAATCATCTAAACACCATCTGTGGCTCCAAGTCTGGTGCAGTTCACTCATGTAAGAAAGCCCTCAGCAAAAAGTTATATCCTGCAGGTTCATTTCTTTAAGTCTGCTTGAGTATTTTTTGTAAAAATGTAAACAAAATAGTGTCTCCAACTGAGGATCCTTCCTTGTCAAACCTTCATCGTTGCACATCTTTGGAGCCAAATATAAAGAACTCGATGGAAACCAAAACGCTACTTTTATGACTGTTTTCCAGTTACTTCAGTTACTAAAATACTTCAGTTACTAGCTTACATTGTTGCATTTCTATCTCTTGATGTGTCTCAGATCTTGCATGATGGTGTCAGGGAGCTTCAGCTGGACTGTGAGGAAAGAAACACATACAAACAAAACATTACTTCAGTGTTAGTTTTACTCACCATCCACATTAAATATATCAAACAGGTATGAGGGATGGTTCATCAGGTACATTTCTGAACTTAAATGCAATCAGCAAAAAACTGCTACAGAGGGATCACTCACACCTTACACCCAATCAGCTGGACTGATTGCAACAGAGTGTGACTCAGTGGCAGTACAATGAGCAGCATATAATTTACGTCAACTGAAAACATTATGTAGGCTATTATTTACCATCACACATCATCATATGACTTATACTCATGCTACAGGAAGTTAGTTGATGATCAGTTTAAAACTGCAAAACAGCAGCAGCGCGGCCTGTAACAGCACAGATCTATAATCAGTGCCATGTTCCCATCGGCCCGGCCAACCTCTACACCCCTTAATCATTCATCATCATTCAACACCCTTTGTACAGATTTGTATTATAAAAATGTGAAGCAGGCTGCTGGTTAAAAGGGGCACTGAGCTCAGCTGACTTTCATCGGATCAGGAAGGGAAGGCTTGGGATGCTTGTCAGATCTCCACAGGGGAGGGGGTTGAAAACAGGTCTGATCCCAGCAGCCTCCTTCCCTGAGCAAACGCTGCTGGATGCCTTCATCTAAAAGGCCATTACTCCTCATCATGTCAGACACAGAAAAAGACCTGATATAGAAAAGAGGGCATTAGCATGTTGAAGCAATTTGCTCAAGCCAAACTCCCCGTGGATAACAAGACATCAAACCCCCAGGATCCAATATCATTCACTTCTTGCTTCAAGTGGGTCCAGAAACTGGATGATGGCAGAATGATAGAGTTCAATACCTTAGTTTGTCATAATAAAGATTAGCTGAAATCCTCAAACAACAACCTCCTGAACTGTCTATTCACTTTGAAATGATTCTGTTTGGTAACATTTCAAGTTTTTCTTTACAATGGAGGACCAGTGAACATACACATTTTTTTAAAGTGTTACTGAACAGCCTGATTTTTTGACTTTGTCAGAATTTTTTGTAAAAAAGTTTTTGAAGGAAAACTTTCATTTACATCAGATCCCAACTCCCTGCCCCCCCGTCCTCTAAACCCAATGAAGTGTGTTTCTTACATATGGTTTGCTGAATTTTTTTGTACACGATCTGTGAAAGAAGTAAGCGTGAACCAGTAATGTCATCTTGGATTGTCAAAGGATCCTCAGCAGTCAGCATTTCGGGGAACACTTCCATCATCATGTTTTATGTTCAGGTTTGGTTAACTAGAGTTTTACAAAGTTAAAGTAAAGAAAGAGTGATCCAAGAGATGACTGTGCTGAATAGCAAAGCAGAAGAGTAAAGGAAAAACCAAATGTGTAAATGAAGAAGAAAAAAGAAAAATAAGACATTTAAATTCAATAAATGTCTTCCTTGCCAACCAGCAGTGGCTGATGAAGGTGAATGAGTGTCCCTAACTGTTGTGTGAAGGTTGAAAACAGGACTCAAATACAGACAGGCGAGTCGTAGGTTAAATAAAGATTTAATTACAAACAAGGGAACGAAGGGCGCTGCCTGAAAAAAGCCTGGAGATAATCCAAACAAACCAAAGTAATCCAGCTGAGGGAAACATAATCCAAACAACGGTCAGACAAAAGTACAAACCACAGGAGTCCAGGGGTAAAGTCACGAAATGATCGTATTCAGCTCCCAAATCGCCGTCTCTGTGTGGACGCAAGACCTAAACGATAAAAAACTCTCTGTGTGGACGGGGCCTGAATAGACAAGGGGAGACAAGACAGAGGTGAACACAATCAGGGCGGGGCCAACAGTCAAAAAGAGAGGGAAAAGGACAGAGACAGGAAGTAAAACTAAGGAAATATACCAGGGAAGTATTTCAACAAAACAGGAAGTAACAAGAAAACCCACAGTGGAGGACAGTGGAGGACAGACAGACAGTGAAACACAAGAGGAACAAAAACAAGAACCAAGGTAAAACAAGAAAGAAATCACAAGTGATCATCAGATGAACAACACAGTGAGTCTCTGTCCTGCTGAGGCCTGGACTCTGCAGACCTCTGAAGGTGTCCTGTGGTGTGTTGCACCAAGATGTCAGCAGCAGATCCTCTGACACTGTGTTCACACCAAACGATAAGAGGATTATCACCTTGTGTCACTCATGTGAATACAGCTGCTGTAATGATTTTAAAGATTTTGCAATACACAAATATTCGCCTTCAACAGCCAATAGGATTACTCCTTCAGGAGAATGCAACAACCACCAATTCATCATTAACAGTGACTGAGACTGAACATTTTTCTCTCATTTAGCTGTTGTGGAAGGTTCTTAGTTTAATCCCACTGCAGAGTCAGAGTGTGTAATAAAACTGTGAAAAATGTCAATTTTCCTCCAGGACATCAGGAAATCTCAACACCACCTGCGGTTCTAGTATTGGGTCTGGGTGGGCCTGGGATGACCCATTTTGACCTAGGCCTGTAGTGATTTCGGACACAGTATTAGTTTTCATTCTAGCTGTTTGCCCAATAAGCAGCCTGAGGAAAGCTTTGAGTGAAAGTGTCTCAGCCAATCAGCAGCTTGTACCACACGTGTGGTCTCTTAAACCTGCCCACAGGCTGCATCGTCACCAGCAAGTGATCCACTGAAATGAATGAAGTTGGCGCACAAGCCTTTCAAGCAGCAAATTCAAGAGACAGACAGAGACGGTAGCTATTAGCTAATATGATACATCAACATCGCAAAGTAAAGCAGCTTGTTTTCATTTAAATCTACCAAGAAAAGAAGGAGGAAACTCCTGCTATTTAACACCGAGAATCTCATCAGTGATACAAAGTGACTAGCATAAATCAATTTAATGTAATTCCTCTGCGAGTTGCACTAGCTACGAAATTCCAGCTGATTCTGAAAGTCGACAAGTCGTATATTTTACATACATTACAGCAGTAATGCAGGGGAATAGATTCATGCTGTGACATGCAGCGTCCTGTACATGTTATATTTCGGTAATGTACGAAAGCTCAGAGTCAGCTGGAATCACGTCGCTAGCTTAAATAGTTGAGGAATTATGGCAATTTGATTGACACGTGTCACTTTGTGTCACCGGCTAAATGTTCGGGATAAAGGCTTAAGTAACAGTAGGAGTGACCAATTACTGTCCAGCCAGGCTGCCCTCTCCCCATCAAGTCCTCCCATAGGTAGGTTATGCTTACTGCCAAGGTGTATGTGTTTGACCATTTCAGCACTGAGCTGAGGACAGCGACACATAAGCCACTCAGGTCGGCTACTACAGCATTGCTGTCCTCAGGGGAACCTGTTTTTTTTCTTTTTACTTATTTTAACTGACCCATCCATTTTTCTGGAGGCCCACCCACAATCAAAATCCTGGCGCCGCTAGTGCCCGACACGGATTGGTATTTGCGATAACATGTGACACTGATTTTTTTGTTCAAGTTAAAACTTTTTCAAACTCCGCAGATACGACTTTGTGTCAACTCACGTTGCCGGGAGGATTTCACACTTGCATCCTTGCATTCAATTATGTTTACTTGGATTCACTCACAGATGAAAAGTTGTTTTGGTTCATCGGTTTATACACAAACTACCTCATAGCAGAAGAGGTTCATTCCCATATTAACAATGACACAAATACATGTAGTTGGTGGAGACAATTTTATTATTATTATAGTATTATTAAAGTGACAAAACTACTACAATAATACCTAAGTTGTATTACACACTTTTAATTCGGTGTTCATTACACACACAGGCTTGCACAAGAGGCCAGTGCACGGAGATACTTGTAGCTGTGGACGCTCATGCATGGCTGGCTGAAGAAGCCTGTGAGGCACAGCCAAAAGCAGGCTGAATTTAATGACATAGAGGACAATTATTGTGCATCCCGTGGAGACCAACACTAATTTAATAAGTTATGCGTTTGTTCGGTGTGCCTTCCCTCCAGCCTCATCAGTGAGAGGCTTTCAGTGGGACTACCACAGACTCTACCACCCCCACCCCATAGCTTTCTCTCCATTTCTCCATTATGATAAGCTGTGGCTTAATTAATTTAATAGGGGCAGGAGTTATTACCACCTTCACTGCACACACTTTATTACCAGGAAGCATCACCTCCATTATGAATTATTTTTCACTGCACATATTTTTTGAAGACGTTGCTCTCAGGCCTGTGAGGGTGCACAGTGAGGTGAGCACCACAGCAGTGACTCCTACTGTGTGTGGTGGTACGAGCAGGTCATGTAGTCCTGCTGCATACTTCACTACAAGAACCAAGATGACAATATAACTGTATGTTACCTCACTGATTTTGGCAAATCCACACACACAAGTAAAGAGACTATTTCTTCATTCCCTTACATATTTAATTTTCACAAGAACCCCCCCCCTGCTGGTCAGGGTACAGGGAAACACACCCCAGTTTGTTACAGTCACAACCTACAACTCATCACCATCACTGTGCTGGTTTGGATTCAGTGATAGTTGTAGTGAAAAGACTTTTCAGCTTTTAGACAAACCAAGGTTACAATGTAAACATCATTTTTCTATTATAGTCACTCCAGTACATAACTCATATGTGCATTGAACTCAGTAGGACCCCCTGGGAGGACAAGGTGCAGCCAACAAGCTCCATACACCAACATACAACAAACAAATCATTTACAAACGTACACTACTTACACAGCACCAACAAGTTGCAAAGACCAAACCTGGGATCAGGAAGAGCTGCTGGTCAAAGGAAATCCAACAATATTCATCCTTCATATTTTGATCATTATTTTACAGCATTTTGTTCTTTCTGAGTAACTGCTCCACTATCGCTTCAGTTCACAGGGATGTGCATCCTGACCCACAGCTCCAGCAGACCTGGTGGAGCAACTGACCCACAGACTGAGCTAAAGAGCTGAGTTTTAGGTCCGCCGCTGTCCAAGGTACTTATGTCATAATATCTGACGGTATTTTTGTATTTACTATAAATTTTCAAAGAATAAAGAATTTAAGGAAACGTGTTCTCTACTTTATTCACAGATCTCCCTGGTATCACAGCGCATCCAATTTGGATGCGCTGTGATACCGGGGAGATCTTTACAGCAGACGCTCTCTCTGTCAGTCACCATCGCGGAGCAGCGGCCACAGAGACACCATCCACAATGACCAACTCTCGCTTCCTGGCGTTCAATTTCCTCTCCATTTTCACTGAGGGACTCATCTTCACTTCCCTCATGTCTTTGGTCCCGCTGCGGCTCAAATTGAAAGGGCTGAACCGAGTTCATTGCTGCTAACAGTTAGCCGCTACAGCTCAAAACACCGGTCAGCCGAGTACCACCCACCATTTGACGTCATACCCAGAATACATTGCGACGTAAACAAACATGGCGACCTCTGTGCAAAAAATGTTTCTACAAAAATATAAAAACTGGAAATTATTTTTGACAATGATATCCTATGTTTATGTTACTGGCAGCAAAGTGAGTCATAAAGAGCAAACATGTAATTACAGTCGGGGTTCCTTTTAAGGTGTTAACACACCTATAGGTGATAAACTGAGACTCACCAAGAAGCTGCATGTGTAAAACTCAGGGCAGCTGCAGATGCAGCACGTAGTGTGTGTGGTGTGTGTAGTGTGTGGTGTGTGATGTGTGGTGATGTGGATGGAGAGCAGCAACCTGCAGCCTCTTTACATCAAACAACTCTGGAATAACTGGGCAGCTCAAAGACTTGACTAAATGCTATGAAATCAGGGATTTCCACTCATTACCATACAATGTCAGCTCACCACTTACTTGACAGTCGCACATAAGAAGCATGAACTAAAAGGTGAACACACCTCACACCAATTCACCACTGATGAGGATCTCTGCTTTCAAGTGCGTACACCCTCTCTACTGCAGCTCAATATCCCAAAAAGGAGGAAGGCATCGAGGGATGAGCCGGATACTCAGTTCAAATGTTCGTTACAGATACTGCATTTTTGCCGAGGTCGAGCAGGACATGAGTATTTTTATTATTATCCATATCCGTGTTAAATGAAAATCCTCACTGGGTAACTAACTGCTGTCTTTACTCTCCACGCTCTGTGATTGGCCAGTCACACACAGTGCACCCTCCTCCCTACACTGACATGCTGCAGTGAGGAGATGAGGTGGAAACACAGCAGTGATAGTAGAAGAGTAAAGTAATGAAAATACAGTTTTGTCTCTGGATCAGTGGAGACTGTAAAACCAGGACCAGCACTTGTAGGCAGACCATCAGCTCCTCCATTTAAACATTATTACAGTGAGGGAGCTGCTCCGTCATGTGACCAGGAAGGACATGGTGATGTCACCAAACTGAACAAATACCACACGTAGCAATGCAACACTGCTTTGTTAACTCAGTCATGTTGTAACTAGAAGATCTGCTGAAACAAATATGTTTTCATGGACTGATAGTAACAGGGTAACAGTAGTTTGTTAGCAGCAGCTAGCTTGTTAGCAGCTGGTTGTTGTGAACCAACTACCTATACAGTGATGTACTGACCTTTTATGGTGACATGGCTCTGTCCTGCTGGGGGACGGTGAACTTGGTAACGTACACGGTGCATGTGACCAGAGACAGAGCTGAAAACAGCTGGTGTGGTGTGGGTCACTGCCTCATGCCTCCACTCTGGTCAGGGTTTGGAGGTTTTCTTGAGCCTCTTTCAGTTTGTCTGTTGTTTAAAATTTCTTAGTGAACTTAATTCATCAGTACTCGGTGCATCTGACAAGACAGAGCTGGAAACAGCTCGTCTCCCGTCAGTCACTTCCTACACCCCGGTCTTTTTTTTTGTCCTCCACAGCTGTCCTCAGGGACACTGCAGACAGTGCAGTTACTTTACTATTGGGATAAAAAAACATTGGTTTAAAGCTCAATCTTGAGGCTGTTCTAATAGTTTTCACCTAAAATAATGTACAGATTTAAATCCCACCCATTTCTGGTTAAACCACGCCCACTTCCGGTTCAGGCCCCGCCCCCTCCGAGTTCAGATACAGATCATGTGAATGGGTAAACAGATACAGATACAGATACAGATAGTGCTGTACTGGCTCATCCCTAAAGGCATCATCCTATGTCAGTTATTCAGTCTTTATTTATGACCATGTCACCAGCAGCTCTGCTACTCATTCACCAATCTTACTGATTTCCACCAGACTGAAAGTATAGAGGAGAAGTTTGCTCCATGTCTGGTGTGAGGATCAAATAGTGAGCTTAGTTTCCCTTCATTCAGCCCTCTTCTGTACATGAGTCTAATCACAGCTGTAAGCTGCTGTGCAGCCTATAAGCACAGCCAGGTAATACAGGATGAAAGCAGAATGTGTGCCTCCTCCTTCTTAATCCTCTTAGCATTCAACTGGCTGCTGTAGGGCGACAAGACATCAATAAGCAGAGAGAAAATGCAAAGCGAACCTATACCACATCTGCCACACAGCAAATGTTTCAATTAAAGAGTCAATGACATTCATCTGGAAGCTTTAAAACAGTTGGAAGTTTCTAATCAATACAGAATAATTGATTATCCCTTTTTACTGCCTTGCCCACCACTAAAGACTGCAGTGTCTGTCCAACAAGGAAATATGAATCTTATTTTCAGTAATTGTTCACAGAGGGGAAAATATTTCTGCTCCTCCACTGGTTATGTTATTTTTCTGTTGGTGATACTCACAGGACTATCTCCTCCTAATTATCAGCATGTGACACCAGTGGAGGTATGGGAATTATTTTATCTATTAAGATTTCTCTGCTTTATTCAACCAGTAATGTTAAAACTGTGAAAACCTACAGAAATGGGCAAGAAGCATGGACAGCATCAGAGAAACCAAGTTAACCAATGTTACCTGGTTGAGAAAACAAAGGAGAGTGATGACATTACTGCCCAAGCTGTGTGTCTGGATCTACTCTGGATGTTTATAACAAGCTTTCTGGTTTAATCCTGACCCTGTGTACAGACTGTTTTACAGTGGAGTCCGACTACAACTGTAGGAAGCACTGAGTCAGCCCGGCACAGGGTGGCACCAAGATTTGAAAATATCAGGTCAAATGGGTGAACCAGGGCAGAAAGACTTTGCCCAGCCTTGCCCATCAGATTGAAAATGGACTGAAGAGAAGTAATCCTGAAATTGGAAGAGTAAATACTGTAATTAGATCTATTTCTCCAGATTCACAGTTACATACCTACTTAAACCCAGACTGACTCTCTCTACTCTCCAGCACGTCCTGTGTTCTCATTTCCAAGAAAAAAGCCCCGTGGATCTTTACAAGCAGCTGAACTTCTGAAGTATAGAAGTAAAGAAGTGTAGCAGTGAAGCATCCCCTCCGAGCTTCCTCATGAGAGTTCAAGGTTTGAGGCAGAAAGTACTGTTTGCTTCCCAGGAGTCAGACTCAGGGCTTAGTTATGACCCAGTGCTGGTCCTGTGCACGTTCTTACACACAGTACTTACCGGTCTCCAGGACAACGGCATGAGGATCGACACGCAGCCCCTCCTACACGACATCAAGACCTCAGATGAACTTTGAGTGGAGAGGATAAATGTTTCTTGTGCTAATGAGGCTGAAAGAAAGAAAAATAAAGCAGTTTAGGACCTCAGTTAGAAGATGGACCACCTTCAAAGTACCCTGGGGAAGAAGCCAAAGCGAGGGTTTCCCCAGAGCTGTTACCTGAGATCCAAGATCTTAAGACCGGTGTAGCTTCTCTGAAAGGTCTTAGTGCAGAGAGCTCAGATTACAGAAACCTTACAGTAGGTTTCAGCTGCAAACCCTACACCCCCCCTGCAGTTAGGCACATCCAGACACCAAGCCACTGTAGCCACTGACAAGCACTTACTCAGATGCAGCCTCAGCATGGACCTAATCAGGACAACAACTACCCTGCCTGGACTCTTTGGAGATGTTTTAGTTGCCAGCAGTAATGTGGAGAACATTTACAAGCTGGATGCAAAACCAGAGGAACCAGACCACCTCGTAAAGTCCCTTTATACATGAAATGGTAACCACCACGGGACAGGTGTTAACCAGATCTAGAAAGGGGTTCAAGAAATACGTGAGTCGTGTCAATATAGATACACCTGATGAAATGAAACAATGATCCATCGGTAAAGAGACACTATACTGCTCCAAAACATGCCCAAACCAAACTGGGGTGAACAAGGAAAATGTATTTATCTGTCAAGTACAAGGGACAATGCTAACACTCTGCGCCCCATCTCTTGGTGACTGCCCCCAAAAAGTCACTTCACTAGTTGGTGACCAGCTGCAAGCTCTGTAGGATACATGTTCCCAGGTGTTAGCAAGTGATGAAAAATGGACAGAAGAATACTTTACTAGCACAAGGTTGATGGATGTGTCTGAGATCCTCGACTCATCGGGTGACTTGGTGTTGACTGCTTGAAATGGACCACAAAATGCTTTACTCAGGATGGACAGAAGTGACTTTTCAGCTAACCTCTGACACCGACCAGGCAGAACTGATCACTCCAATACACATAATGAAAAGCTGACATCTGAGCGGAGAACAAACAAACCCATACGACCAGATGGTCTTGAATTTTACGAGACACTGAGTGAGGACAGATGTATTCTCAATTATTACATTTAATGTTGCTAACCCTGCTGACCATGGTATTGTTTTGTCAGGGCACACTTTAATTGGGACAGTATAAACCATTATGACAGTTTTGCTTACCCAGATTTAGAGGAAAGTTACATCAGCCACAATGAGTCACACCAGCATGAAGTACCTCAAGTACTGCCAGTGAACAGAGGGATCCACCAGTAGATTTAAGACACAGAGGGAGGATCAGACGCAAGGGGTGAAACAGACGCTCAGAAAAGAGTTTCATTCTCTCTCATGATCAGATATTAGCTGTATTGAAAAACTGCACATGACCAATTCCCTCAAAGACAATGAACCAGTCAAATGTTCATACGTAACCGAGCCCTCTGTACCAGGAAATGAAAGGTTACCTCCATGATTTAATAGCACAGGGTTGGTTCAGAAAGTCAAACTCCTCATACTCCTCACTTGTTGTGTGCATTAGGAAATAAGATGATACTCTGAGTTTGAGCATAGAATACAGAGACCTGAACAGAAAGACCCATCCTGACCACCAGCCAAACCCTCGGGTTCAACACATAAATGACAACATGGGTGGCAAGTCCTCAGTCCACCCCGCTCCTGAGGACTGACCACAGGTTCTCAATGGGATTACGATCTGGGGAGTTTCATGGCCATGGATCCAAAATGTTGATGTTTTGTTCCCTGAACCACAGAGTCATCACTTTTGCCTCATATCAAGATGCTCCACCATGATGGAAAAGATCAAACTCTTCTTGGATGGTTGGAAGAAGTTCTTTATTCATGGCAAAAATTCTCAAAAAATGTGTTAGTCCACTTCCTTAGATGAAAAGTAACCCCACACATGAAGGGTCTGAGGATGCTTCACTGTTGGCATGTCACAGGGTGGATGGTAGCATTCACCTTTTCTTCTTGGGACCAGCCTTTTTCCAGGTGCCCCAAACGATCTGAAAGAGGATTCATCAGAGAAAATGGTTTTACTCCAGTCCTGAACTTTGTGCAGAAAACCTGTCCCTGATGGTTTTTCTGGAGAGATGTGGCTTCTTTGCTGCCCCTCTTGACACCAGACCATCAACCCAAGGTCTTCACCTCACTGTGTGAGCAGATGCACTCACACCAGGCTGCTGTCCTTCCTGAGCAAGCTCTGCACTGGTGGTGGCTCGATCCTGCAGCTGGATCAACATCAGGAGACAGTCCTGGTGCTTGCTGGACTTCCTTATGTTCCCTGAAGCCTTCTCCACAACAACTGAACTTCTCTCTTTGAAGTTTTGATGATTCAATAAATGGTTGATTGAGAGCATTGATGACTGCACATGTTTCGCAGGTAACCACGGCTAACAGAGCAAGAACAATGATTTCAAGCACCACCCTCCTCTTAGAGCATTAAGGACTTTATTCTAACTCAATCAGTATGAAGCATGACAGAGTGATCTCCAGCCTTGTCCTGGTCAGCACCTGTGTCTTCAGCGTGTTCATTTCTGCTCGATGTACAATCAGGATGTTATGCACAACCATGATGAAAAGACTTGTGTTTCTTATTTGTTACATTTAAGTCACACACAGTCACAGAGTCCATCAGTACATCAGGTTCACTCCCTCTCTTTAGTGAAGGTTGTCCTCTAGCTGCCCATATAAAGTCCTACCTCACAGATGTGATATGTAGACAAGCATAAACAAGAGAAGCTGAGAAAGGTCAACTAACATTTCCACTGGTGGTACTGAGTCAGAAGACAGAGGTTTGACACAGTAGTGCAGTGACAGATATAGCTATTGACTGACAATTAACACTGGATCCAGTCATTGATGATGGTGAGGTGTGTGAACAAAACAGTACAATGGCTTGGATACCTGTGAGGACCCTCTGACAGTGTGCACCCTTATTGTCATTTAAATGATTCATCACATTCACCCCTCTCTCTAATGAGAAATCTCATCTTCATCTCTGATGTTAAGAGCAGGTGTGTTCAGCTGCTCCTTGCACAAACTGGTTTATTTTGAGTAAAATGCTCTACTTATTGCCTAAAGTGTGAGAGTTTGCTCACCATAGAGTGTAATTAATGACTCGTATCACAGCTGTAGCTGCAGAGGAAGGACTGCAGAGGCATCTCAGACTGGGAGAGTGAGACTTTGTTTGGATGTGCCCTTGCCATTCCTAGGTCATACATTTCCATCTGTCAGTTGGAGCGGGGCAAATGCTATGCATGCTACTCATGCATCAATGATTAGTAGCTTCAAGGAGCTTTGACAGAGCACTAGAATTTAGCAAGAGGAAGGACACACCATGGAAAAACAGACAAGAGAAAAACAGCAACTGCTTTAATTCAATCCTTCTTTTTGTAATTGTGCTCTTGCTGATGGATTGCATTGTTAACTCCTCCAACTCCCTCATCAGTGCTGTTTTACAATATTAAAAATCTTCTGCTCAAATCTTTGCGGTACTGCTCACTTATGGATCATGCCTCAGACCTACAATGCTCTGTAAGACTCTATCCTCATCTGCAGGGTGTGGAAAGGCTCACATGAAATAAACTCATAACTCAGTTTGAAACTGCAGACAGTCCCTGAGCACTGGCACCTGCACAGGGTACAAATTTTCCGCCCAAATGGCGGATTCACAAAGGCCACAGTTCTGGCTCTGCCACCGCTGATTTGACTGGTATTTGACTAGGACCTTCATCGTGTGCGGTTAGGACTGGAGATCAAACAACAGACTGACCTATGACTGTTGAAAACCAGTAACTCCGGGCAGGTCAGGCAGAGCGAGGTAACTGGGCTAAAATATTAAATGTGATCACATATATTATTTATTCACAGGACCCATTGGTTTATGTTAATATTAGTGAGCACAGTTGTCACCCTTTGACTTGGCCCCTGGTGGTAAACACTGTTACACTGGACATTGATCATTTCAGGCTGTTCATGTTTTCTCCATTAACTTTCTGATACTGGTGAATACTGTTGCCTGCAGTGTAGGGGTCTATGCAGTGACTGCTCTGACACCTGATGTCAGATGTAAACACAGCTTGAAGCAGGTGTTGTCAGGGTTCCTGTGTGAGCTGGAAAGCCCCAAATCCTCCGTGAAGTTTAGAGAAACCAGTAAAATTTCCTGATAAACCTCTGAATTGTCCTGGAAAATGGTTTTGAGTTTGTTGACTTTGCAGGGTGTAAACCATGAACCTTTTTTATGATATTAACTCCTTTGCCCTCATGACATACTGTGCTTTGACAGTTTTCCTCATGGCATTGTAATCTATAGCTTCCAGGTTCCAGTCTACACTGTGATTGTCTTTGATCACACGTCTTGTCACAGGAAATGTTGCAGAAAATAAACATAACCCTGGTTGTGTATCTGTTAGTGAACATCAGAAACTGCAGTAGTAACCAGAGAGGCCTGGTGATACTGCAGTACCATCAGCATACACACCTGCAGGGATTAGCAGCAGTGTGTGGAGCCCAGGCAGGATTTAAGTTTAACTGAGATGTTTCCTCCAAAGTTTCTCCTCCGCTGTACTTGATCTTCATCACTGAGAGCAGACCAAAGGAATGTGTGAATGGTGTGTTAGTCTTTGTTTTTCAGCTGGGACAGGTGGAGGCGGCGAGGGACAGGACCTGTCACTGAATCTATTAGCAGGCTGGCATTAAGCACAGGAGTTTAGGCCTGGGAGGCCATCATGGCCTCTTCCCCTGTCAGCTTTGCTTTTCCACCAACTCCCTCCCAGCCCACACTCAGACCCACTCACATAAGCCCTGACACCAGGGCATGTTTGTTGTCTCTCTCACTGCCCTGCATGCCCGCACACACACAGACACACACACACAGTCCCCAACCCATCCACAGTTTCTATCTATCTCACTGATGGGCTATGAATTGGTTCTTAGTTGGACACATATTAGGACAGATGGATGACCTTGGCTCGCTTCACAACAATAACTCCTGGTCAGAGTGTGTGTGTGTTTGTCAGCAGCAATCATGCCGCACTCCAGCTGTGTGAACACAAGATAGGATGCCATACACAAAGACACACACTTTCAGTGAAGCTGCTAACAACTTAAAGCATTTCTTCATGTGTAAACTTTCACTGGGGAGCATGTGTCAGTGTGGCTCTTTTATTAAGAAGTATTTATTGTGTTTTTCTTTATATATTTACTAAAAGCATAAAGTAAAGTAGCAAAGTCCAGGAAGAAGCTTTTAAAATTCTCAGTGGAATAGATAGAAAATGTTCTTGGTGCGAGGGAAGTGGCTCGTGGCAGCTCTGCAGCACACAGCTTTTACTCATCATCTAATGAGCTCCCACTAAGCATAGATGAGACATGTCACACTTTGATAATAGTCACTTTAATTCAGTAGTTACAATGGTGATCAACAACAGTTTTCAGGAACTTCCTAGTTTAATAATAATGGTTTGGATTTAAATAGCACTTTTTTCTACAAGTCCAGATTCAAAGCACAGACAGAGACCATTGTTCATTCACACAGGTGGTGGTAAGCTAGGTTAGTCACAGCTGCCCCGGGGCAGACTGATGGAGGCATGGCTGCCAGGTTGCGCCTATGGCCCCTCTGACCACCTCCAAACCATTCACTCAACATTCATATGAGGCAAGGTGGGTACAGTGTCTTGACTGGGAGGGGCGGGAATCAAACCACCAACCCTACCGTTAGTAGACAGCCGCTCTGCCACTGAGCAAGGCTCAGTGGCAGAGCAGAGGCTTCTTGATAGCCCCCAGGCTCTCGGCCTGTATGTTGGGGTTTACCCCCGTGGACAAAAGGGTTGCTTCCCTGCGCCTCCGGGTCAGGGAATGGGTGTTGACTGTTGTTGGTGCTTATGCGCCGAATAGCAGTTCAGATTACCCACCCTTTCTGGAGTCCTTGGGAGGGGTGCTGGAAAGCACCCCGAAAGGGGACTCCATTGTTCTGCTGGGGGACTTCAACGCTCACATGGGCAATGACAGCATGACCTGGAGGGGCGTGGTTGGGAGGAACAGCCTGCCTGATCTGAACCTGAGTGGTGTTCAGTTATTGGACTTCTGTGCTAGTCACAGTTTGGCCATAACGAACACCATGTTCAAACATAAGGATGTCCATCAATGCACTTGGCACCAGGACATCCTAGATTGCCAGTCGATGATTGACTTTGTAGTCGTTTCATCAGACCTGTGGCCATATGTTTTGGACACTTGGGTGAAGAGAGGAGCGGAGCTGTCAACTGACCACTACCTGATGGTGAGTTGGATCAGGTGGCAGGGGAAGACACTTCGCAGACCTGGTAGGCCCAAACGAGTAGTGAGGGTCTGCTGGGAATGCCTGGCGGAGGAACCTGTCAGGACAATCTTCAACTCTCACCTCCGGCAGAGCTTCGAGCACGTCACGAGGGTGGTGGGGGACATTGAGTCCGAATGGGCCTTGTTCCGCTCTGCCATTGTCGAGGTGGCTGTTGCAAGCTGTGGCCACAAGGTAGCTGGGACTGGTCGTGGCGGTAATCCCCCGAACCCACTGGTGGACACCAGGGGTGAGGGGAGCCGTCAGGCTGAAGAAAGATTCCTACAGGGTGTGGCTGGCCTGTGGGTCTCCAGAAGCAGCTGACTGGTATCGGCGGGCCAAGCGGAGTGCAGCTGTGGCAGTTGCTGAGGCAAAAACTCGGGCGTGGGAGGAGTTCGGTGAAAGCATGGAGGAAGACAATCGATCGGCTCCAAAGAGATTCTGCAGAACCGTCTGGCGCCTCGGGGGGGGAGGCGGCAACCTGCCCACACGGTATACAGTGCGGGCGGTGAGCTGCTGACTTCAACTGGGGCAATAGTCCGGTGGTGGAAGGAATACTTTGAGGACCTCCTCAATCCCACCAACACGTATTCCGTGGAGGAAACAGAGCTAAGAGGCCTGGGGATGGATGGACCAATCTCCAGGGCTAAAGTCGCCGAGGTGGTGAAATTGCTCCGCGGCGGCGGAGCCCCGGGGGTTGATGAGATCCACCCTGGGTATCTCAAGGCTCTGGATGTTGTAGGACTGTCTTGGCTGACACGTCTCTGCAACATTGCGTGGGCATCGGGGGCAGTGCCTTTGGAGTGGCAAACCGGGGTGGTGGTCCCCATCTTTAAGAAGGGGGACCAGAGGGTGTGATCCAACTATAGGGGGCTCACACTCCCCAACCTCCTCGGGAAAGTTTACGCCAGGGTACTGGAAAAGAGGGTCCGGTCGAAACTCGGATTGAGGAGGAGCAATGTGGTTTTCGTCCTGGTTGAGGAACCGTGGGGGGCATGGGAGTTTGACTATCCAGTCCACATGTGCTTTGTGGACTTGGAGAAGGCCTACGACCGTGTCCCCAGGGGCATCCTGTGGGGGGTACTCTGGGAGTATGGGGTGGATGGCCCCTTGTTAGCGGCCATTCAGTCCCTGTACCAAAGGAGTATGAGTCTGGTCCGCGTGGCTGGCAGTAAGTCGGACCTGTTCCCGGTGAGGGTTGGACTCCGCCAGGGTTGCCCTTTGTCACCGGTTCTGTTCATTATGTTTATGGACAGAATTTCTAGGCGCAGCCGGGGGGTGGAGGGG
>OOFC01044244.1:0-29713 GCA_900323345.1 Pseudochromis fuscus | reverse complement strand
AAAATGTAACTAGAAAAGCACTGGGAGAGCACAGACCTCCACCACCACAACATCTCCTTCCATATTGTGACTTCCACCAAAGATATTACTAGTATTAGTCTTGTGTTTATTTATATCAATATTAGCTCCACAGCGTCGTGGCTGTTTAAAGATGTCTGTTGCATGTTTCTACCTTCATTTGTTTTTTTATGATGCAAGTTTCAAAGATGGATTTTTTCATATTCTGGATCATATTATCTGAAATTATTCCTTTATCCAGATCAATCTTTGATATATTGTAGACCATGTTAGAAACTTGTCCTGTATTTTTTTTCAAAGTGTCTTGACCATTTTTGGTGGAGTCATATGCAGAAATGTCACATATGGTCCTATCTCCCAATGTTAAAGAATCCTTCAAAACATTCCTGGATCCAGACGGTGATCCAGATCACTTCCAAAATCTAATCATTTGTTCCTGATCCCCATCTGGACAATCCCTGAAAATTTCATCAAAATCTGTCTGTAACTTTTAGAGTTATTTTGGAAACCAACAGACAAACAGACAAACCCCGGCAAAAACATCACCTCCTTGGTGGAGGTCATTAAACCACAGACTGTGTAGAAAAGATAGACAATGTGGAAGTGCAAAAAAAAGCAGTACCACTGATGGCCACTAGATGCTGGCTCCACAAAATTCAACTCCAATGGACTTAAAGTCAAAAATGGTCATTTTCAAACATGAAATACATTTTCCACAAATCACTCTGACATCATAAGTTAAAGTAAATTCTTCTCATTGATCTGATGGATTAAAATCATTTCATATTTAAGGAGATTTTAGTCTTCAAAAAGATGAAGATTTAGGGGCGTGGCTAGTTGGATTGACAGCTCTGATCTCCAATGATTTACAGGTGGTTTGGAGACTCGTCCACCAGTCTCCTCCACACTTGTCAAGGGTCAGACCCGCCTCCTGACTCCTCCTTTCATGTCCAAATATGGTCACTTCTGGTTCCAAAAACCCAACATGGTGAGGCTACATGTCCACAAACCAGCAGGGGGCGTCACGGTGACGACGTCCATCTCTACTTTCAGCCTCACATCTTCAACAGTCAGTACATCACCAGCCTGTGTGGAGGTCATCTCTGTTAAAAGCATCCTTGGGTGAACAATGTGACATTCTCTCTGCATTGTGCTACATGTTAGTAATGCTAACCTCACAGTATAGACGGTGACTTCCATCTTCTTCCTTTGTGATTTCCCATTGACACAGATAGAAAAAAAACCATAATTGCATCAAGAAAAATATGTGAACTGACAAAGAAAAGACTGAATGGTATCACAACAGCCTCTTACAGAACACAGTCCTCAGCAGGTAGATTCATTATGAGCTGATGCTAACATTAGAATTTACATGCTGAGTATTTAAAACTGCCCCGTGCTGAGATCAGTAATCCCTCATGGTATGGTAATCCCATAATTACTGGCTTTAGGTACCGAGGTAGCTTCAAAAGCAAAGTGTTGGATACGACTCTCATTTAGGAAACAGGAAAATACGTTGTCGTCTCCGGAGAGCTGGGCCACATACAAACTGTACGTCGCGATCCAGGAAAAAACAAGTCCATTTATAATGTACTGTGTAAAGTACTCGGAAATATGACAATAATACCCAGGAGGGAGTAATTCAGTGGGACTACAGGATGAAGACTGACACTGGAGTGCACACAATTATCATAAAACCACTTGTAATTGTTTGTGCGTTCGGTTTGAAAGGTTCTTACAAAAATATATATATTTGTACATAAAAAGAAGAAGAAACAAGAACATGTTAATGAACAGTGACACTTGTTTGGTTTTGTTTCATACGGAGTCGAAATTGGATTTGAAATAACAATAAAGTTAAAGCACTAACTTTCAGCTTTAATTAGGACGATGCATCCTGCAGCTCTGCTTGGAGGACATGTTTACTACTCAGTCCACTGGTACATGATGATGTGGACTGAGGGACTGTGGTTATTATGTGGAGCTAACAGGACTTCACTCTGTGGTTTGTGGACTTGAAACCAGGAGTTTGGGATTTGAAGGTGATGTTTTTTGAAGCCATATTTGGACATGAGGGGCGGAGTGAGGAGGATACAATGTTTTCACAAGGAGCATGTTGAAGAAATGTCTTTTGATTTTTTTAAAATGTGTAGATATTTTTTCATTAACCCCTTAAGCCCTGAGCTCTTATTTTGAAATTTCAACTATAGAAAAATACCAGAGACAAGCCTCAGGGATCTTGGGTTTAAAACCTTAAACACTAAAAAGCCAAAAAAAAACCATAAGATCTCATATAAAGGTTCAAGCTGGATTTTTATTAATGGATCATTTCTTTTATTCTACTTTTTTCTTTTCTATTTGTGCATGTTCAGGATGGCTGTAATAATAACTGTGGAGTTATGAGTCTGGATTTTAACACTTTTAAAGCTGAAGTTGGAGACATTCACCTCAGAGTCATTTCTTCATTTCATATCTAATGTCCTGAAGTAAAGAAAATAAATCATCGGGAAGGAAACACATTGTCATCCAGCTCAGTCAGACTCCACTCTGCTGCTTAATGCTGAATAGTTTTCACATGTCAGAGTTTCACAGTGAAAGTGAAAGTTAGTCACTGTTCATTAAAATTCATGTGGGGGTGACAACGTTTTAACAGCACCACTGTTTTATGTAATATATTGATGCAGCTGGTGGTGACTGGTGTAACTCACACAGCCTGCGAGGCGTCCACAGTTATTCAAAGACACAACAACATACAGATAAACTCAGAAGACAGGGTTTTTACAAAACTTGTTTTTAAAGTTGATAGAAAATCTATCAGTGAAACTGTGCAACTAACTTGGCTGTAACCATGGCGATGATGAGTATTTATCATAAGTACAGTGGAAGGATTATTTATAGACATGAACAAATAAAAGCATAGACGACAGATACATGTGTGAAATTAAGAAATCTCTAAAACACAGAAAGTTAAATAAATGAATCTTATTTTCTGATGATCTTGTTTTTGTTTACTCAATGCTGACATGTTTTTTTCATCACCCAGTGAAATCTAAATTATTTACACCTCTGGGTCCTGGAGGTTTTCACTGTCTATTAGTTTAAAGCCTAGAGGTAGGGCTTGATTAAAAAATAATCTAATTAATTAGAAGCTTTGTAATTAATTAATCTTGATTAATCACATTTTAATCACATAATAATATTTGCCCCAAAATGCAACATTTTTTAATTTAGATGGATTTTATTGGACGACTGAATCAAATAATAGACACAGACATGAATACTGTAAACGCAGCTCTTTTAATCTCTGCAAAAATTAATTTACCGTATTTTCCGGAATATAAGCTGCTACTTTTTTCCGACACTTTGAACCCTGCAGCTTAAACACCGGTGTGGCTCAGTATCCGGGGCATGAAGCTCGTTAGCTTTTTACAAGCTAGCAAGCTCCGTGCCGCCGAAACATTTAGCCTCGTCACATCAGACCCGGTCAGAGTGGACCACATGAATTGCATTTTAATTCAAAAAAACTATCCCTAGCATAAACCGAGCAGACTTGAAGTTAAAGTACCATTGTACTTTGAATACTTTACTCAGAGCAGTATTGACTTTAAATGGTCACAAAACCAAAACAACAATTTAACATAAAGTGCAATTTCTCCTTCTTTCTTCTTCTTCTGGTAAAACAACCAGAAATATAAATGGTCATGTGACAGGTTTAAATTGCACTTTCATCTGATTCCTCCGTGTTGGCGGCCGTTAGCCGAGCTCTGTAGCAAACTGCGATTAAATGTGTTAATTAATCGTAATTAATGCGTTAAAGTCCCCCCCTAGTGTTTATATGTGTGTTATGAACAGAACATGGACGTCGGGTCTGACGTCTCCTCGACTCAGTTAAACTCGTCTGATCTGTGTAACAACATAAATGTTGCTTTCATCACAGAGATTTTCCTTAAATGTATCATTTGTAACCAATCACCTGCAGTCCTGCTAAGTTGCCGTAGAAACGTAAACACACGGGTGAGGTTAAAGGTTGCTGTGTAAAAGTACATGTGAAGACAGAGACGGAGAAAAAGTGTATCCAGAAAACAAACATCTGTAAAATATAACATCAAAAAACCACCAGGAGGAAGAAGCTGCACCACAGTCACTGTCATCATTTACAGACACATCTGCATAATGCTACGTGTAACATATGCTACACAACAGAGATTAAAACACCCACTGTTGTTTAAATCAGTTGGAGCCCCAGTATGTGCCATATGGATGAAGAATAACAATCCTTCAGACATCCAGAATCTGTGGAGTTTGTTACAGTGAGAGTTTAGACAGAAGAAGAAAACCTTCAGATCAGCACAGGAGACAAACTCTGAGGTCAGTCCATCACACAGTAACTGTTGGATGTCTGCATGTCACTGGTCCAGTCCTGAAGAGTCTGTTTGGTTTGTGACTCTCAGTCTGCTCCCTGCAGGAGTCCATGGAGAAATGTGATGTCACCTTGTGATGTCACCACCACCTCTGAAGCAGGAGTTTGACATCTGAACGTCGCCATGTTGGTCGTTTGGAGCCGGAAGTGACCATATTTGGATATGAAGGGAGGAGTGAGGAGGCGGGTCTGACCTTTGAACCTGAGATCACTGCCCAATGTGTGCAGTCTAAAAAGAACTGGGTAAATATGGGACGAACAACCTGCTTTAATTTAACCCAATGAGATGAGCTGTTGGTAAAATCCACAGTGTTGAGTAAAAATCTGAAAATATTGGGGTAAAAACTTTTGTTGTTTTAACCCCAAAATTAGTTTTTAGCCCAAATTTTGTTGTTTTTATTCAATATTTTGTCATTTTTACACTAATTTTTGTTGTTTTTAATCCAACATTGTATAATTTTTGTTTTGTATTTTTGTTTTTAAAGCAAAATGTGACTATTCTTACCCCCAAAATTGTATCTTTTTCATCCAACATTTTATTTTTTTTGCTCAATATTGTGTTATTTTTTGAACCCATCATTTGCTTGTTTTCACTCAGTATTTTATCCACTCGACTAAAACAAGTGAAATGAACCCAGCATGAAGTTAGTCCAATATTGACCCAGTTCTGGATTAAAACAACCCAACATTTTTTTTTTTTAGTGTGTATGAGACTGGACTTCAGCTCATTGGCTGGTCTATCCAGGTAACCCCGCCCCTAAATCTTCCTCTTTTTGAAACCTAATATCTCCTTAATGATGATCTATTTTTCAGATGTTTCACCAGATCTCTGAGAAGATGAATTAACTTGATGGAAAACGGTGATTTTTGAATTGAAGTCAATTGGATCCAGAGTTTTTTGGAGCCTGCCTCCAGTGGTCATCGGGTGTTTTGCAACTTTTTTGCACTTTTTGCCACATCGGCTTCATTTTTGAATCCCTCCTGCTTCGTCCATCTCTATAAACAGTGGATAGTTGAATGTCTCAGCCAGTTGTTGTAATGTGTGCTCCCGGCTTTTGTTGCTTTTCGAGAGTTTTAGTATCTTCAAGGTCAAATCTGTGAGAAACTTTTTAACAAAGGACAATGAACCAAGTGACAAAGCAGCAAATGAAATATAAACCTTCTCCTGATCCGGGTCCTGGGAGCTCACTGAGCTGAACAATAGTCTCATCATCCTGCTGAAGCCGATGCACTGTTTGCTCCTCATGTTACACTTACAGCCACAAGTTCAACCGTATATTTGTGACTCACCAAAAGTTAGTCCGGGGAGTCTGCATCTTTTCAGAGGGTTTGTTGACAACCAGAAAAGAAGAAAAATCAATCACCACCCACCTCAGGAAGTTTTCTCACAGCTGATTCACAATAACCTGCAACATATTTACCGTGCTCAGTCAAACAGCAGCAGGAAAACAAGAAGAGAGGAGTATTCACTGCAGATAAAAGGAGGAGGACTGAAGAGGAGATGGTGGACCCAGTGGGAGGGGAGGAGGTCCAGGAAAAAGGTCCACACTCAGGTCAATATTATTCACAATAATTAAAATTCTGCGAGGCCCTTTCTGTGATTGAAAGGCCAAAGAAGAAATCGATCAGCTGTTTTAAATTCGAGATGGTTGATATGAAAAGTTGTTTATCATTTCATTTAAGATGCTCTTGTCTAAAAAAAATCAATGTTGTTTTCAATCAAACAAAGAAAATTGGTCTAATGAAGCACGATGAATCTGAAAATCAACAAGGGGAGCTTCTTTACACTACCGTAATGTCTGTAATATGTGCAGCGTTACTCCATTCCACTCCATTACTGCCGTAGTGTATGTAATATATTCGAAACATTCCACTTCAGCTGGAATTACGTCGCTAGCGCACATGTCCAAGGAATTACAGTAAGTTTGTTTATGCTAATCCCTCTGTATCGCCGCTGATACGCTCGGTGTTAAATCCATTAACTGATGGATTGACAAAGTTATAAACTTTACCCAAACAAGTGAAACATTTCACTGTTGTCAGTTTGTAGCTAACATAGATATACTACCGCTAGATGCTGCTCAACCCTACCCCACCTACGCCAAGACCGCTGCCATCTTGGAAAGGTACTTGTCAACACCATTGCGGTCAAAGGCTGAGGCTGAGAGTAACTTCTGCGTGGTTCTCTGGAAATATACCTGTTAGGGCGCCATACATGCGTGACACCAGAGTGGGACAACGAGTGGGGTTGAATAGACAGATCCGAGTGTGAGACGAGGAGATAAGCCACATTCCTGTCTGAGATGGGCCGATAAAGACTCCCGGAAATGGATGGTTGGAGGTGTGAACGGACGGACGGGTGGATGGATGGATGGACAGGAAATGAAACTTATAACCCGAGTGAAGACGTCTCCCGGTCTGACAAGAGCAGATATAAAATCTAGTCTGCCAGGTGGAGACGGATGAGCGGAGACAGAGCGGGTGAGACGGCGGACAATATAAAGGGAGACATGAGTGCGTCCCTGAAGCTGAGATTTTTTAAAATGAAAAAGTGGAGGAGAATGAAAGAGATCCTGTGTGTGTATTAGTGTTTGAATGTGTGTGTGTGTGTGTGCAGGTTAAACTGACAGATGGAGACTGATGAAAAGAAGATGATGCAGAGAGGACGAGGTGAGGAGAGCAGGAGAGAGTGATGAGACAGATGTGGCAGGAGGGAGAGGAGAGGATGAAGTCTGCATCTCTTCCCTCTTCCTCACCGAAGCTGACGAACAGTTTGGGTAAACACACCAGGAGGCTTTTGGTTGCTTGGAAGCAGTTTTAAATATCGGATGAGTGTCAAAAGGCAGAGTATTGATTTCTGAGAACACACGCACACACACACACACACGCACACGAGTGTATTTCTTCATCCTGCTCCTCGGCGAAAAATAATTAAAAAACCTCACGTCCAATAAAAGCTGCAAAAACACATAGACACAGACACACATTTTAATTAACTATTGACAGAAGGAGTATTTGCCATCTTCTCCTGTATCCAGTGAAAATACACAAGATAATAACCTCCTGCCACACACAGCTATACGTACAACAAAGACACGTCTAATCTGCAGCAGAAAATCCAGTTTTCTGCTGTTTTTCCTTGAATAAAACCTCAGATTGATTACTATCAAAATGATGCATTTAATTTGTTTGCCCTTCAATATCCTGACAGTTGAATCTCAATTACAACTCAAAGTATTTGATTTAGCTCATGAAAAGATTGTGATTGAGTCAGACGTCTTCTTTGTGTTGACTTTTTAATGGTTTGAATGAAGAGGCTCCAGATTGATGGTGTCATATGTTGATGATTCCTCTCAGGATGGATTTGTAATTTTTTGCTTTTTATAAATAAAAACGATTTGAGAAAATACTCAAAATGTCACAGCTGACTTCAAACAGGAGACACATTTTCAATCATTTACCAACAACCATGGTCTCTGGGTAACTGAATTTAAATGTTTTAACACTCTCATGGGGAATCCATCCCATCATCATCATCATCATCATCATCATCATCATCATCATCATCATCATCATCATCATCATCCTGCTGTGATGGTGTTTGACATTTGACACAATGTATCCTACAAACAGATTTTCAGGTGTACCAGTTCACACCAGTTAAAACAAAACCTCCTTTATTTTCCACTGGTGCACTTAGTGAAGCCTGGTCCCAACAGGCAGCCAATCACATCCCATACATCTCCCACTAGTAACTTTTTTACTTGTATCCGATGAAGCCTAAAGGATTTATATTAAACTGGTTTTCAGTAAGTTTAAATCAGTCTCTACATGTCTGTGAAGTTTCCTGGTGAAACTCCACTTTGATCATGTGTTTCAATCTGTCTCAAAAACACTGTGACAGTTTCACTACCAATGGTCTGCCTTTAGGGGCCTGTCGCTTTAAGACGCTCCGCTCCGTTGCTCTGCAGTGACGTCATGACGCCGTCGCTGTAACCAGGAAACCAGCACAATGCGAGTAAACGAAAAATCCTTTCTGCTGTGAGGCTGCAGCTTGTTTAATGAACTGTGTGGTTTTTATAACTCAAACTGAGTTTTGTCTGCACTCATGTCGCCACTAAACTGCTCATGTAACGGAGAAATACAAGAAGGCGGATCCTACGCTGCAGATGCTGTGGGAGACCACGTGGGATACTGTGCAGGGATTGGCTAATGCAGCGTCTGCTGTGACGTCACAGTCGAGCAGACTCAGGAACGGCTCGTTTTACCACAGGTATTTCTCTTCAAGCAACAATGAGGTGGTTTTAAAATCTCACAGTCAGTGACTTGGAGGCAAATACCAAACAGTTCATATAAGAGACTTTAAACTAACCAGAGCCCTATTTCTGAAAACTAATATCTTCTCTAATTGGAGTTTAAAGATGGAGAAAGTCTTTTACTTGGAAGAAGGAGTAGTTATTCAAAGCACTGTGACTGGGGATGGCAGGTCTGACCTTTGGATCCAAGGACTCCAGTTCAGTCTCACACAACGAGACCAGAGCTGTCAATCAAACTAACCCCGCCCCTAAATCTTCCTCTTTTTGAAGCCTATTATTTCCGTCATGATGAGGTGATTTTCAGATGGACCACTGAGGAGAAGAGTTGACTTCAGCTCATGACATCAGAATGAAATGTGGGAAAATGTGTTGACTGAGTATTTCAGGATTGAAAATAATATATTTTTAATTTACAGTCAGTTGGAAGCAGCATCCAGTGACTGTATGAACTGAGCAGCTTGCTTCATCCATTTCTATAAACAGTTTGTTGAAGCTCAACTGAAAGTATGAGTCACTGTGCATCGACTGGATAAAGAAGTAAAGCTTAAATGGCACCATAACACTACTACTCCAGTACTATTCTACTGCAACCTGGTTTAAAATGAGTAAATATGTTCTGCCATGTTATGTCCTCACACTGTTCCAATTTATTTCCAGAGAAAAGCCACCACCACCACCACCACCACCACACTGCCACCTGAGGTTTACAGCATGATCATTGTCCAAGTGTTGTGCAAATTTACAGCTTCACTGCCGCTCAGTGTTACCCCCCAGCAGGTCAAACAGCCTGAGCCTCCATCTTGGCCATCAGAGGAACCTGCATGAAAGATGACGTTATGGAGAAGTCGTATGTCAAACTGTTTGAGTCCTTGTTGGCAATTGGATGTTTTATTCTAGACAATGAATCTAAATCAGAATAAAAATGAAACTTCATTATTCCCTCTGGGGAAAACGCTTGCTAACAGTTGCTCATGATTATGGAAGTTGTAAAATTATACAATGAATTATGAATCATACAGTTGAAGGGAGCGGGTGGATGTAAACAACAATGTATACAGTGCAGCTGCTTGATGCCTGGGCTGCACCAACCTTCCTTCATAGCAACATGATTAATTAACAAAACCAGCAGGTCCTCTGCATCTATACTGGGAGTCATCAATGGTATCTATGGGAGTCTGAGTTTTGCCTCACAGTGTTTGTTCAGCCTTGTCCATGTTATTGTCCTGCGAGCTCAGGAGTGAGATACAGCTCATATCTCCTTGTCTCCATCAGTCTCTGTTGCTCTTTCCCCTCATCGCTTCTTTCCTCCTCTGCATCCCCTGTGTGGAGTTGCTGGGCAACACCGGTGTAGTTAAATAAAAGACAACATGCCCAAAAAAACCAAACAACATAACATGTCCAGAGATGGTGAAGTTCAAAAAAGTCACCAGCGACAATTCAAACTAATGGTGACAAAAGGGAAGTTGAAAGAAAGATGAGAAACTGTACCAGGCTTCATTAGTCAGTCAGAGAAAGGTGTGAAACTGAGGTAAACATTACAACAGATGGGGAGTTGATCCCTGATCTGTGGTGTGAAGGTTATTTCTCTTCTATGACCCGCTGCTGAGGTCACAGCTCATGGTAAAAAAATAGTTACCTCCTCCAAGTAGGTGATATTTTCACCTGCGTTTATTTGCAACAACACAGAAAAACTTCAATCTACCAATGTTTTAATGTTGCAGTTTGACCACAAGGGGGCAGCAGCATTTAGTCAGTAGCATCAGTGCAGCTGGATTATCCCCTGGTGGAGGTTTGTGCTCTCCGGGTGCTCTCTAGCTCAGCGTGTTATTGTGTCCACGCTGGGGTTTATTTCACAATCACTTGTATGTATATAACACATCTAGATTGAAATGTATTCAAACAGGAGCTGACATGTTTTATCACACTGACCAAGAACCTAGATCTATGATAGGAAGAGGATCTACATCCTTGATACCATCTCAGCTGTTTCTCCAGTGGATGATCAGGTATGACAGGGTTTTATCCAAGGAACAAATGATTGAATTTTGACCAAGATCAGTGTAAAAAACTTCCCAAATACGTATAACTGGTGAATGTTTAAACGGGGACAGTGATGACAGAGAACCAGTAGGGGGCAGGAAAACACCACTGCAGACTCTATGAGCCTGAGAAGAAGAAAGAAGCAGTAGCTGCCATAGATGTAGTGCTGCTAGATGCTGCATCTCACATCAGCCAATGGTAGTGCATATGCCAACACCGTCGCCATCTTGGAAAGGTACTGGTGGGTGCTGGTAAGCATGGTGGTGAATGTAAACAAACACATGCACATCCAAGTTTTTATAATAATAATAATAATACATTTTATTTACCAGTGCCTTTCAAAACACTCAAGGACACTTTACAGATAGATAAAAACACAATACAAATAAATAAAAACAACAGAGAAAGATATTTTTATGGGATTTATATGTCCCACATTTGTATTTCAAAATGTTTTGCAGAATAATTATGTCAATTTGGAGGTTTTCAATATTTCTTGAAAACGTCACAGTCGTCTTGGGTCGACAATTCAACACAAAACTGTGGCATTTTCTCATTAAAATCAGGTTTGCAATGCTGTAATTGACCGCAATGGTGTTGACAAGTACCTTTCCAAGATGGCGGTGGTCTTGGCATATGACCTATAGCGGTAGTAGGTCTATGTTAGCTACAAACTGAAAACACTGAAATGTTTCACTTGTTTGGGTAAAGTTTATAACTTTGTCAGATCGTAATGGATTTAACACCGAGTGTATCAGCGGCGATACAGAGTGACTAGCATAAACCAACCTACTGTAATTCCTCGGCCATTTGCACTAGTGACGTAATTCCAGCTGATTGTGAAAGCCGACAAGTGGAACGTTTCGAATATATCACATACACTACGGCAGAAATGCAGGGGAATGGAGTAACGCTGTACATATTACAGACATTACGGTAGAGTAAAGAAGCTCCCCTTGTTGATTTTCAGAATCAGCTGGAATCACGTGGCTAGCATAAATGTCGGAGGAATTATGATGATTTGATCGACACGTGACTTTCTGTCAGCGGCTAAATGTTGGGGGTTAAACACCCACACACACCATCAGACATGGATGATACGTTGGTGGAGCTTTGAGAGACCAGACACTGAATAATGTCTGCATACCTACACGTACAAGCCCGAACACAAAGGTACTACACAAAGTATGATTTCAAATCCAACTTCACAGCACAAAGACACATTTACAGTACCGTACAAAACTCAACAAAAACACACACACCCACACACACACACACACACACACACACATACAACCATCCTCCACTCCGCCCACGCTCTCCCAGATCACGCTATTCATTTCATCTTTGATTCCCTTTGCGGGGATGATGAGTCGGAAACATGAAAGGACTCCAGTGAACTGAGGAGAGACCCATTCTATCGCTCCATCTCCCGTCTCTCCCTCTCCCTCCATTTCTGTTTGTCTCGCCTTCCTTCACTGCTGCTTTCCCTCTAACTGAATCTGTCTTGTTTCCTCTCACTCGCTCTTGTTCTTCATGTATCAGTGATTATCTCGTTTTCCACCTCTCTGTATCTCTTTCATCCCCTCTCCTCTCCCAACACGTCTACACTCATAATCTCCCCTTCCTCTCTCTTCATCTTTTTCTCCTCTTCTCTCTCAGTTGTATCTCCCTCTCTCCTCCCCCTCCTCTTCTTCTTCTCCCCCTTTTTCCTCCTCCTTTTCTTTCTCATTTTCTCCACCCCTTCCCTTGAGGATTCTGGCAGATAGTGGATGTTGCCACTTGGGAATGACGAGGGCGGCGAAGCGGTGGATTAAACACTGAACGATCCACAGCGTGCCTGGAGTTGCTTCTGTCTCCAGGATCTATTCTTAGAAACAAGAATATCCTCTTTCCTTCTCACACACACACACACACACACACACACACACAGAAAGCCAATATCTTCCGAGAGCGACCCGTGGACCCTCGTCAACATCTGACCCGCCCCCTGCTTCCTCCTCTTCACCCCCTTCGCTCCCTTCCCGCCTCTGCTTCCCTCCCTTCATCAATCTTCTCCACTCGTGTCAGGAAACTTCATTAAGGAGCTCCAATTAAGGCCGGCTAGATTGGAGGTTGCCACAGCGACAGGGCCGCTGCTCATATTATGGTCTGGTCGGGAGACGTGAGAAGGAGGAAAGCTGCACAGACAATAATGTGCGTAATCAAATAATTATTATAAGTGTTGATATTCATGTTGTGACGGGTTGAAGACAACGTGTTGGAGGCGAAGTGGAGGTCAGAGCGGGTTTATATTTGTGGTTCAGAGACTGATCAGACTTTCCTGAAAGAGGATTTTTCTTATTATTACACATTTATATTCCAGCCTCCCTTTGGGATTAATAATCAAAAACATGAATGAAATAGTTTTATTTCTGTGAGAATATGCAGACACACCCTCCTTTCATCTGCATCACAACACAAAGGTTTAAAAAGTTTATTGTGTCATGTGAAGTTCATTTTCAGTTTTCTGCTTAGTTTTTAATTCTGCTTCAAATTTGGGCATCAGTAGCAATTCTGTTAATATATTAGTTTAAATAAAATTACTTGTGGACTCAGATATTGGGAGGAGTAAGTCAGTGGTAGGATTAAAAATGACAAAATAAGATTTAACCTCCCACACACAACAGAACTATAAAAAAATAACAAAATACAATCTGTAATTTTACATCGTTTTTTTTAGTGTATTTTAACATTTTTCCCATATTTTTAACATGCACAAAATCTAAATTAATTTACAAAAATATCCGGTTTATTTTCAAAGATTCATAAAATACCTTCACATATTTTTGATATAATTTCTCATATATTATTTTGATTTATCAGATAAAACAGTTCAATTTAAAACTATAGACTCACTTTGCAATAATTAGTAATTTGCTGAACAAAAAATTAGTTTGTTATCTGACATATCTTGTGTAATTAGGGAGTTATCACAAAATAAATAAATAAATACATGTATTTTTAATAGTTTCAGTCTTTCACTAAAAAGCATTCAGCATTTCAAAGAAATTCATCAAGAGTTCATGTACAAATTAATCCACAAACTGAATTGTATTTAATAATCATTTTCCTTTATTTCACCACAGTTCGTGCCCCAGCTTTATTTTTCTGTACAGTTTGTGATTTCTGTGCAAAAATCTAAAAACAATGACTGATGCTGATGTTTATTTAAATGTCTATATTTATATTTATCATCTTGATCAATTTCATTTCAAGTATTCTCAGTCCACATTTTTAAAAAACCACCTGTTTACAGCTTATTTATCAGGATTTATTGGCACACACCGTGAAGACAAAGTGTAAAACCTCCAACCCTGTGCTGTTTATTCTGCATCGGTCCGTCCAGCTGGAGGTTTGTATCTGCAACAGCCCACAGATCAGCACTTTTCTGGTAAACATCCATACTCTTCCCTTCCTCGTACATCATCTGTATTTATGTCACATCTTTGCTCCATCTGAGAGGACTGAATATGGCACTCAGGCCCTGGGGAGGCAGAGCTGAAAGCAGCAGGAGAGATAACTAAAATAGCAGCCGTAAAGCCGTAAGAGCTAATTTAGGCCGAGCAACGGTGCCTGAACAAATGGAGACTCGCATATCTCTAAAAGGGAGCGAATGAATTTAAAGATGACATAACTTTAAGAGGACACATAATGATTTTAGGGTGCATGAGGGAAGGAATTAAAAAGAAGTGATGAAAAATGAAAATAGGATTGATTAATATGAAAGTGAATGTTTTTTTTTTTTTTTGAATGACTGGATTAAAATCCGTCTGATCTAATAAACCCCGAAGCCGCGGATGATTAAAGCAGGTTTAATCAGGTCCGTTACCTACCATCCGACGCCCCCTCCGCCCTGAGCTCTTACATCCAGGATGACATTGCAGGAGCCTGTGAGTCATTAAAAGTACAACTCCAACACTTTGTGCTGTTTCTCCCCCGGAGCTGCTGCCCCCGGGACACTGTTGTGGGTTTGAGTCTGTTTGAACTCCGCTTGGCACTTACACAGTGAGTAAGAGGCTTTTTTTTTTTTTTTCCACAATACTCAGCATGAAACATCAGTGCAGAACCTAACCAGCTCGGAGCAGGTGGAAGAAACCAAAACCACAAAAAGTAGGTCAGAAAACAAATGTAAACATCACACACAAGCTGCTTTCTCCCCCCCTGCTGCTAAAGACACATCGATACCCAGCCCACGTCAATGAGGCTGAGGAGCACGGCTACAAACTGGACCACTACCTGTGTTGTTACTGAACAATGAGGCTGCACATGACTCGTCCAAGTGTCCCAGTTTATCAGTTGGATGCAGTGTTTTGCTTTTTTGTTGTCAAATCCATAAAGTTACTCTATTTTTAACACTTAAATTAACACAAATGTTTTTGATTTTGATCAAAGCGCAGCAGGAGTTAATGTACCTCATTGAGCAAACATCTAAAATATTATAATTACACAGTGATATGAGGATACTCAGCTTTACAATAATCCCTCCACTCACAGCACACACTGTGTCGAAATGATGGAAGCTGCAAAATGAGGCCGATACAGACGTGTGCAATACTCCTGACAGCCACTAGAGGCCGGCTCCAAAAGACTCCAACTGACTACAAACATTACCGTATTTTCCGGACTATAAGCCGCTACTTTTTTCCGACGCTTTGAACTTAAACACCGTTGTTTCTCATGTATCGGCGGCACGAAGCTCGTTGGCTTTTTACAAGCTAGCAAGCTCCGTGCCGCCGATACATTTAGCGTCGTCACATCAGACCCGGTCAGAGTGGACCACATGAAACTGTTTGAATAAATTCAATCGTGGCTAGACAAGTTACATTCATGTTCAAGGGTTAGCCTCCTCACTCCTCCTCTCATATCCATATATGGTCAATTCTGTCTCCAAGCAACCAGCATGGTGATGTAACTCCTGGCTTCAAAGTGATGTCATGCTAGCTTCATCCGTTCTATGTGAAGTCTATGGATCCACACACACAGATTTAATTAACTTTACCAATATTATATCACTGGGTGTCTCAAATATTAAATTATTTTGGTGTATTTATCAAATACAACCCGCCAGGCTCCTCATCCAGATCTTTGAAATGCATAAAAAGTGTAAATACAAATCTACACTCCTGCTTGTTGACATTTGGGATGGATGTTTAGATTCGTCTGGTTGTTGACCAGCGAGCAGGAACTAAATCAACAAGCAGAACATGATTGTGTACCTGGAAGGCTTGTTTGTGCGGCCTTCATGTGTGGGTGAAGACAGAGGATGTCAGAAATAAAAAAACGTCTGAGTTGATGGAGAACAACTCGTGCGTGATGCTGCAAACTCCTCTCCTACCCAGGAAAACTGCAGCTTAAAGACTTTAAGTACGCTATTGGCAGCAGGAAATCATTGCTTTTCCTCAGTTGTGAAGCTATTCTGAGTTTGTAGCATTCAAACAGGTGGAACTTTATAATACACAAGCAATTTCTTCACACCAGCAGCCACAGCTCCCATCTTTACAGATCTAAATTCGTAGAAATGCGTCATCTTCTCGGGTAGCTTTTATCACAGGCGGACGCCCAGAACGCGTCTTGAGCTGATGATATCTAATAGCATATCTGAGGGTGGACTTTTTTTCCCCCTTCTTTAAAAATCAATGATTACACTTGGAGTCATTTCAATCAAGCTATTTCCTATTTTTGCTGCAGCGAGCCTCCGGTCGCCTCGAGCGGCGAAGGAGCAGTGCAGTGTGGAAACTTGTTCAACGAATCCAGCAACATGCTGATCTGTGGCTCAATCTGCTTCCCGCTGCACCCTGCAATTTATTTGTCGCTATCTGCTCCGAGGGGAGATGAATCATTGGGGAAAAGGGCACTATCCAACTTTCAACCTCCACATGCAGACACACTGCACAGGGCTGGGGAGGATTTCCTGCCAAGTAATTATAAGTGATAATATTCTGTTTTACTCCTGTGGCCCTGTATTTACAATACATCAAGAATACAATGAGGTATTAGAAGAAAAAGTTTGGATCTAGTCACTGTTGCAGGGAAATAACTTTATTCACCTACGTTTTCAGGACATAGGAACAGAAATACATTTTAGGGAAGATCAGGGGTGAGATCCTGAATCAAATCCCAGAAAATCAATTGATCTGTTAAAATGTCCTAATAAGATGGTGTTGCTATTTCACCACAAGAGGGCAGCAGTGTTCAGTCTAGAGCATCAGTACAGCTGGATTATACCTTAGTGGAGCTCTGTGCTCTCTGAGTGCTTTCTAGTGCGTGATACTAATATACTTGCTGTATATTCAGAACTGAGGTTTTTTGTGCAGTATTTTGACTTTGAAGAAGGAGAAACCATGGCAACACTTGAAGAGGCTACAATATTGAGGACTAACATTTGTTTTAAAATACTCCTTATTTCTGAAATTTTTTACTCTGTCTTTGTACATTTTAGTTAAAATACTCAATTTTATTTTTTGTTCTTATTTTATTTTTATTCTATACTCGTGTAATTAGCATACATTTCTGTTTAAATTCTCATTTCTACATTACTTTATTCTGTATTTCTTATTCTCTTATTTTGAAGTTATTTTAAATCCTTTTGGCACTGTGTACTTTTTCCTGCTTCTGCTGCAGTGAAAAAAAATTCCCCAGTGTGGGATAAATAAAGTACTATCATATCGCAACATATCATATCGCATCGTATCACATCGCAACGCAACATATTGTATTGTATCGCACTGCAACATATCATATTGTGTCGCATCGCAACGCAACATATTGTATTGTATTGTATCGCAACATATTGTATCGTATCGCATCGCAACATATTGTATCGTATCGCATCGCAACATATTGTATCGTATCGCATCGCAACATATTGTATCGTATCGCATCATATTGTAATGTATTGTATCACATTGCAACATATCCTATTGTATCGTGTCACAACATATCGTATCATATCGTATCGCACTGCAACATATCGTGTCGTATCGCAACATATCGTAATGTATTGCATCGCATTGCAACATATCGTATCATATCACATTGCATCATTATACATCATCTTGTTTTCTAGGGAGGCAGCTCAGGCACAAAACATAGAAAGTAACATTTAAAACAAAAAATAGTTAAGTTCCCAGAAAGCACTGGGAGAGCACACACCTCCACCAGGCTACAATCCAGCTGTACTGATGGTACACACTGAACACTGGCGCCCTCTTGTGGTGCAATAGCAGCACTATCTTGTGAAAACTTTATAACAGATTTTTTGGGTAATACCCTCATCCTATCAGCTAGTTTTTCCATAATGTTGCTAATAAACAAACCACCACAGAGAAAACATAACCTCCCAGGTAACTATGACAACAATCAAATAACACACCATGACCAACACAGTAACATCAACAGGTTACCAACACAAACACATAAGGACTCTCAGACCAAACCAAGTGTCATCTGCACAAAAACTGAACGAGAAACACAACAAATAACATCAAATACACCAAAGCAGAGAGTTCACTTTTAAAAAATCACTCAAAAGCAAAAAGATGTAGATTTAAGGTGAACAAGCAAAGAAGTTTTGAAGTTATGAAAAGAAGTAAATCGATGTGAGTCAGTCAGTTTTTCCAGTCTGACGGTGCTTTAAACTTAAAAGCACGTCTCCCAATTTCTGTAAAGAGTCTCAGCGCAATAACAAAAAAAAGGTTTGTGAGTGTGTCTGAGTGAATATATGATGAAGTGAAAGCAGCTAAGAGCTGTTTTAGGTATAGAGGAGAGTTCGAATCAATGCACTTGAAGACAAACAACAATAATGGCCACAGATTTTGAACATTCATCCTCTCTGTGATGATCCAAACCTGCTGCTGACCTTTCTAGGAACTGAATCCAAACCTCCTGGATGTGCACACAAGACACAGCCTCCCCCAAACAAACCTAAAAGGTGATTATCCGTTAGTTAACAGCCTAAAAAAAGCTGCACTAATTCCATTTAAAGTGCTTACCTACTTTCCACCATTGCTCACATCTATTTGTGCTCCCACAGAAACATATGCCAACATTTTCACACTCGCCTCCCACCACACTCAGCCTCCCAACTCATGCACAAATTGCCATCCCCTGACTGTAATCCAGTATAGCTTAGCGGTGAGTTATAGCCCATTATTCCCCTGCTATACAACAGGCCTCAGACTATGGAGGTGGGAGATAGCGCTCCTCAGGCGCTTAGCTCTCACACAAAGCTTATTCTACCTTGTGTATGAGAGGCAGCCAGGGAGGACCTGTGCTGCTTATCAGTATATATACTGGGCCACAAATGGAGGAGTATGTGTGTGTGGAGGAGGTGTGTGTGTGTGTGTGTGTGTGAGAGAGAGAGAGCAGCATCCATCCCAGAGGTGTCAGAGTTATCTCCTGAGGCCAGAGAGAAAGAGCGAAAGACGAGGCAAAGGCGAGGCAGAGATGGATGGAGAGAGGGAGTGGGAAGGGAAACCAGGAGAGAAAAGAGAAAGAAAGGAGGAGAGGGTGAGGGAGTAAGTGCTGTCAGCGATGTGCAGGGAGGCGTGGAGGACGTGGTCAGCGTGTCCCGCACATGCACGTCTGAGCCGAGCACACACGCATTAAAGATGGAGGATGCATCTTCCCATCAAGTCCCCACATGTGACAATCAGTCAGCGGGAAACGAGACTGGACCCAGCAACACACTGAGACCGACAGGGAGGCTCTGATAGGCTGGATCAGATACTTTAAAGAGATGAAGATTCAGGGGCGGGGTTAGTTTGAGTGACAGGTCTGACCTCCAATGATTTACAGGTGTTTTGGATGCTCATTAACAGGTGAACGAGTTCCTGGATCGACCAGCCAATGAGAGCAGAGCTGAAGTCCAGTCTCATACACACTAAAAAAAATAAAATGTTGGGTTGTTTTAATCCAGAACTGGGTCAATATTGGACTAACTTCATGCTGGGTTCATTTCACTTGGAAAAAAAAAACAAAAAACAAAATATTGAGCAAAAAAATAATAATAAAAAGACAAAATTTGGGGGTAAAACAGTCACATTTTGCTTTAAAAACAAAAATACTTGACAAAAATAATACAATGCTGGATAAAAACGACAAAAAATTAGTGTAAAAATGACAAAATATTGAATAAAAACAACAAAATTTGGGCTAAAAACTAATTTTGGGGTAAAAACAACATAAGTTTTGACCCAACATTTTATCATTTTTACTCAACACTGTGGATTTTACCAACAGCTCATCTCATTGGGTTAAATTAAAGCAGGTTGTTAGTCCCATATTTACCCAACATTTTTTAGGGTGCACACATTGGGCAGTGATCTCGGGTTCAAAGGTCAGACCCGCCTCCTCACTCCCCCCTCCATGCCCAAATATGGTCACTTCTGGCTCCAAACGACCAACATCCTCCTCCACAAACCCTCGTCACGTTGGCTTCGTCCACAGTCTCTGGTGAAGCCTCAGCTCTAATCAGTCTCTCCCCCTTATTTGAACTCCCACATCCAAAACATAATCCTGTGGACCACGGGCTGAGGCTGAACTGCCTGCTTTCATCAAACAGCTCCGAAATAAACAAGAGTGGTCACAAACAAGATGAGACGCAGCGAGAGGGAAGAAAACTGTTGCTCTCCTGCAGCCTGGCTGAAACAAATACACATAAACAACAGGGATGAGGCTTATCAATACGACTTTCTGCATATTCAGTGATCAATATTCAAACACATAAATAACCTCCAGTCAATGCAAATGTTCTGCATTTTCTTCTAAATCAATAAACTACTAAATGACCTCTTATTATTCCAGTATTAATGGTTAGATGATATCACTGACCGCTCAGAGCCGAGTCCTTCTGATTGTTCACTGAGCAGTTACACAACTGATCGATTAAAGCAACAATTCTTCAGATGATAGTCGGCGTTTTAATGATCAAAAAAATACTATAAATGAAACAATGTAACTTTGAAAACCGGAGGTGGAAGTTACAGATGTTTACCGCTTAAACTCTGAGCTCTTATTTTGAAATTTGAACTACAGAAAAATACCAGAGACAAGTCTCAGGGACCTTGGGGTTTAAAAGGTTAAACATTTAGTCTGAAAATATTTCACACTGTTTCCTCTCAGACCAAATTAAAAGTTGTTTTTATAAATGTGGATGATTTAGCAGCTTCTCTGGAAACAGTACAAACACCACACTGGAGTTTCGTGTGTCAGTCTATGGTCATGCATCACACTGCAAGTTTCACTCCACAATAACTGGTTCCTATTGTCAGTGCTGTTTTATGTAAGTGTGTGTGGTGAGGCCAAAGACAAGCATTCACCTGCAGATAATAGAGATTTAATTAAATATTTAAAATGAAAAAAGTTAATTAAAATTTAAAAAATGACGGAAAAACTCTCAAGTGCTACTTCTCAGTCATTGCTGATAATTAAAACTGCCTCGATCAATAAACCCACAATAAAAAACAAACATATAATGTGAGTGTGTGTGAAAACACTGCAGCTGAGTGACGGCTGATTCACTGCAGAGCTGAACTCGTGGGGTTAAAACACTTCTTCACTACAACAGCTCGTCTATAAAACTTTCAGCAGTGTCTTTAACCACGGACTGGCTGATGGGAGATTTCTATATTTACTTCCTCTTCCTGGTACTGCTGTACTTTTTATGACATGTGGGATATAACACAGCTCTCTGGAAAAAAAACCCTTTCTCTGTCATAATTGCAACGTGGAAGTCGACTAATTAAAAGTGAGAAATGAGTAATTATGGTAGGAAGTCATGATGAGACGTTAAGAGAGGAGAGGATGAATGAAGTCATTAAGACTAATTGTGTGGTTAACATACATGTCTATACAGAAATGTGTCCAGTAGCTGTGATGTATAAGAGATCATTAAGTATATATTAGGCTGGAAGAGGAGGAAGATTTAGGGGCGTGGCTAGTTTGATTGACAGGTCCGGTCTCATTGAATAAAACTGAACTCAAGTTGAAGTAGGGCTGGGCGATCAAACGATTTCGTAACAGGATTGCGATAAAATGTATGTCGATGATAAACAGGAGCCTGAAGTGGATGATAAGTTTATGTGCAGCAGTACAAGAGTAAAAACTCAACACATCGTCCAGCTTGTGACAAAGTCGACCTCAGACAAACTGACTGACATCATTTCATAATTTTTTGTTTTGTTCAAAGTGTTTAATAAATATGTTAAGTGCATATACATGGTGTCCATTTCAGGTTGTTTAAATTACCGTATTCTCCAGACTATAAGCCGCTACTTTTTTCCGACGCTTTGAACTTAAACACCGGTGTTTCTCATGTATCGGTGGCACGAAGCTCGTTAGCTTTTTACAAGCTAGCAAGCTCCATGCTGTAGATACATTTAGCCTCGTCACATCAGACCCGGTCAGAGTGGACCACATGAAACTGTTTGAATAATTTCAATAGCAGCTCATAGACAGGTGTGCTCAATAGTCCAGGAAATACGGTAGTTGTTCACAAAGCTAGAGCTACTACTTCCCCAAAATGTAGCCAAAACTGGTCATACAGGCATAAAAGAAGCAATAAATGTTTGCATGTTTCCAGTGTTATTACAAACTGTTTACACAGTTACATCACATGACTTAAATTTATGTTAATAATCTATGTCCCAAGTTCATCTAATGAATCATTTGGTTTCTTTAGGTGTCAGACTTTATCAGGATACTTTTCAAACTCACAGCAATATCAAAATATAAATCATATATCGAGATAAATATCGATATCGATCAATACAGGAAAAATTATCGTGATATTTTTTCTATATCGCCCAGCCCGAGCTTTAGATAACTCATCCCTCCATCACTTTCTACATTTTTAAACTGCAATTAAACATTTTGAAGGATCTATATTAAGAAATCAGTCACATGACAACATTTGCCCCAATGTGCAACATTTTTTAATTTAAATGGATTTTAGTGGACGACTGAGTCAAATAATAGACACAGACATAAATATTGTAAATTTTTTAATGTCTGGAAAAATGCATTTAATTGCATTTCAAACTGTATAAAAATAAACAGAAAATATCGCTCGACAAAGTGGAACAGATGTAAAGTGAAAGAGCCATTTTATGTAGGTAAAATACAAAACAATTCAACATAAAGTGCAATTTCTACTTCTTTTTTCTTCTGGTAAAACATCCAGAAATATAAATGATCATGTGACAGGTTGAAATTGCACTTTCATCTGATTCCTCCATGTCGGCGGCCGTTAGCTGAGCTCTGGCGTGTGCATCAGTGTAATCATGTATCAGGAAATCATGCACTGATAAACGTGAAATGCAAACTGCGATTAAATGTGTTAATTTTTTTCGTGCGTTAATTTTTTTGTAATTAATTAATCGTAATTAATGCATTTCAGTCCCACCCCTAGTTTTTACCTGAGTGAGGGTGAAAGATTTATTCAAGTGATGTTATTATTTATTTTTTCTGTCAGTTTTAATTTAAAGGTGAATGGGCAAAGAAGTGTGTCCAGTGCAAACATCTTTATCGGGGAAAAGCTTCTTTATCTGGGAAAAACACGCCTTCTAGTTTTAGCACCAGTGGTCAGAGGCAGCCGGATAACTCACTTCACACATCAGGACACACACACACACACACACACACACACACACACACACGGTGCAGGGCAGTGGACTCCAGCAGACACCTGCTCCCTTGTCTGGACTGGTTGTGAACAGGTGAGGAGAAGCTGCACTGCTGTGACAGGCTACACACAACAACAGCAGCAGCAGTCCTCTGAGAGGGAGAGGAGAGGAGAGGAGAGGAGAGGAGAGGAGAGGAGGAAGAGATGGAGAAAGAAGAGAAGAGGAGAGAGGCGCCAGCTGGGATGCAGGTGGGAGCAGATTCAGTGTATTCTGCCTGATAATGATGGTGGGAGGGGAAGCAATGAGAGACGACAGGAGGGAGGCAGGATAAGAGACGGTGCTGGTGGGAGACAGTGGAGGTCAGGAGTCAGCAGGTAAATCCTGGAGGGAATAAAGACATTGACACCGAGCTGAGTCCATCTGTGTCAATCTCAAACAGAGGGAGTGACCTGATGATGGACTCTGTGACAGAAATCCTTTTTTTTTACAGAATGACTGACTGGACGGAGGGATGATCACATGACCGATCAGACGAGTGGTCAGCTCCAAGCTCCTCATCAGAGCAGCAGTGATGTCATCTCTGGTGATGTGGCGGCTGATTAATATGACAACAAGTATGTGGTTGGGATCACTCTACTACTCCAGCGTACAGGGATATTTTAGACCAGTGGTTCTAAAAATCACACAAAATCACTTCTTTTAAAGACGTTTTTGATGAAATATTTAAACACTTTCATCTCTTAGATCAGAAGGAAACTGAAAACACAGCCAGCGCTTGTAAAGGTGCCGATCATATGGTCAAAGTCAGAAACAAAGATGGATACCATGCTGTTAGTCCTGGTGGGAAAATCAGTCTTTGGTGTTTTCACTGCGCCAGTCTTTGACAGGAAGTTGAATAAACAGCAGATTGTTAAAGGTGCATACGTGGGTTTAGGGAACAGGTGTTAACAATAACAAAGTGGACAGCCTTTTATCATCATTGTTGTAACAAATTACACCGGGAAGGTTTTTGTTCAGAGGTAAAAATTACACATATCCTCAAGGTTCCCACACATCCTGGAAAACCTTTAAGACCTGTTCTTCAGTCTTGGAAAACACCAGGAAACAGATGGAGAAGGTCTTGGAAAACGGTTGGTCTACTCCCTCCAGGTGAGGAGAGGATCCATCCCAAGTTCAACAGACTGGGAGCACTGGTACTGGTCTGTCGAGGTTATAGTGGAGCAGAGCTGTGATGCAAAGCTTGATGTTTACCAGTCAATCTACATCCACACCCTCACCTGTGGTCGTGATCTTTGACCCAAAGGATCGTGGATACAAGCAGCTGAAATGAGTTTCTGTCTCTGGGAGGCGGAGTCCAGCCTCTCACAGAGTCGCTGAAGTGGTTCAGGCATCTGATCAGGATGGTGGCCTCTCATTGGAGGTTTACCAGGCATGGAGACCAGGGGTTGGCCCGAGACCTGCTGGAGGGATTATATCTCCCAGTTGATAGGGGAGCAGCTGGGAATCTGGAAGAAGTTGTTGGGACAGGGATGCTATTGCCACGGCAACCCTGACGGACTCAGCGGGACAGAAGATGGATGAAGGCAAGTTTAAAGTAACATTTACAAGTAAAAACTAGAATATCCCTTCAAATATTGTGAGGTCATGGTTCAAAATGTCCTGGAGACTCCTGTGAACCCTGACCCGTCCACAGCAGCCTGTCCCTGGTTGGAGACACCCCGTCCTCCAGCCTCTGACTCGCTGTGTGTGCTGATCAGTTTACGGACACTCCTCATGTCCTCCCCGTGCTAACTGTGAAGTCCTGCTACAGTTTGTCCAGCGCTCGGTGTCAGCTCTGATGTTCCTTGTAATGCATCACCGCCAATTAACCCAGTCAGACTGTGTTGCTGTAGTTGGCACGTCCGGACAATAACGAGTCTAATTGTCCTTTTGAAAGAGCGAAGCTGAAAACCGCTTGCATCCGACTTCCCCTCTCTGATCCCGTTTCAACTGTAAACAAATCTAGTATCAGCTTTAATCTGGTGCTTCTGGGAGTTGTAGAGTGTGTTCAAAGTGTTTAAGTGTCCAAGTTAGAAGAAGTGCTCTGGCAGACGGCCGGGCCACCTGCTTCACTGGTCGGCAGGCTGATCATCACCACAGCGGGAACCGTTGTACCAACTCCCACTTCTTGATGATACCTGCATTTAGTCGCTAAACTGTGAAATCAACTTCTCTCATCTTTAGCTACATAACGCGTGGCCTCGTAAATGTTTACAGTAAACAGATCAGAGGCTGGAGGATCCACTGGCTCATGGTTATAAACACCGACTGGATGTCTGTGTTTCAGTTGGACCAGTGTGTGCACAGAGTCTGACACTGACGAATGGATCCACCAGCAGCAAAGCAAATAAATTATTATTCTGCACTGACCTTTACAGACGATGCCTCATTCCCCACGGACATACACAGACCTCTAATAACAGTCACAATGAGGAAATCAGCCTTAAAGGGCCATTCCCCCTGTTTTACTCCCCACCCTGCCTCGCCAAAGTAAAACTCACACAGGATCTCTACCACGATCTCGTACTGATGATGGGAGGGTTGGACCTCACATTACAGAGGCTCTCAGGGGGGTTCAGGTCTGGACTGGGTGGAGGTCACTCCACGTGTTTCTCTTTCACAACCTCAGCCTGATGGCATCTTGGAGAAAAGATCCACTAATGGAAAACCTGGTCATTCAGGAGATTCAGGGTCAGCTGACCTCAGAACCTGGACCTGAGCAACCTCGGATCGTAGGCCTGCATCCCTTCATCCACCTTTCTCCTGGTCCCGGTGCAGCCTCACTCTGGAGCAGGGTCAATCTGGACTCATCAGACCACGTGACCTTCTTCCATTGATCCAGTGTCCAATCTTTATGCTTCCCAGCAAATTGAATCCTTTTTTTTCCCCAGTGAATCTGTGACGAGTGGTTTTCTTCGAGCTGCCTTCACTTCTCCTCACACTGTGCTGTGGAAACGCTCTGACTGCTGAGCTCTGCTGTTGACCTTTAACGATCTGATACGACGCCTCCATCACCACCACATTTCTTCCTCCGACATGAAGGTTCACCACCGAGCTCCTTAACCCAGTTTTAGTAGTTTGTTGGTTGTTTTCTTTGCTTGATGAAGATAATAACTGGACCCTCATGCAGCAGAGGAGCAACTTCTCGAACAGTGGTTTGAATAACTTGTTGCAGGAGGCGCTCACCTGTTTGCTTGTTTAAATCCAGGTGGTGTGTTTCCTGTTGATCTCCTGCCCTCTTTAAAGTTAGTGATTGTACTTCAAAAACTACTTCCTGTACACCATTAAACTCCTGGCGCAGTAATAAAATGCTAGAATATGCAGCTCTGGTTAAGCTGTGCATCCCAATTAATCCCAGCAGTGTAAAGGTGTTAGGCTGCAGGGGGAAATGTCACAGGGTTTGTAGATTTTGCAGATTTTTTCTCTCTTGTTTTTTTATGGCAGGTCACACGGGACCAATCTGGACTAACGCCAGTTTTTCTTTCCCTCCCCCCTCACACGTCTGCTGGTGTGTGTCCTCTTCGCCTCTCAGCCTTGTCAACTTTGTAAAACTCTCAGAGCTGCAGTGCTAATTGCTGTCGTGCCATGTTGTCTTTTTTTTTTTTTTTTTTTTGCTAAACTAAATGTTTGGCCTCAGCCCTGACCTCGAAACACGCTTCTTCACTTTCACACCACTTGTATAAATATATTTTTTCATCTTCATTTTTTGGCAATTTCCTCCTCATGAAGACTGACAGGCACATTTACAACTGCTTTATGGAGGCTGTGCTTTTTTTAAATGAGCTATTAATGCTAATTGTGGGAGTTAACAAGGTGGGATGTAGAAAACTTGTTTGTAAAATTACAACTTGATTGGAAATGACAAGCGGGAACCTGTGTCATTAGACATGGTTTTCTTATAGCAGGTTGTTCTGCATTAACCACACTGTCCTTCTTGCAGCATCTCACTGAGGAACAAACGGACATTTTTATAAATCTGGCTGCAGATTGTTCCCGTCTGACACATCACATCCTTCCTCTCACAAGGTACCTACTCGCTTTGCTTCAGTTCGGTTTCGGCTCATTTACACTGGCAACAAAGTACCTGGAACTTGGTACCTGGTACAACTTTCATACCTCCTCTCCTGCAGTTCCAAAAAAAGTACCTGGTCAAGTTGGAGCAGGTACTAAAATCTTATTGGTCGGAATCGTCACTGTGTCGTTGCGTCATCACTGCGCAGCTCATAATCTGTCCAAGCAACCACGTCATTTTTAAATCTTCTGCAAACCGTGCAGACGTGTTTGAAATAACAACAAGAAGAGAAATGGGATCTGTTAGAAATCCTGCCCCATGGACTCAGGATGAGGTCGCCATTGAGAAAATTCATCAGAAGCTGGACGGCGCGGTCAGAAATGAAAGAATCGCATAAAAGATGACGTCACAAATGACGACCAGCTACCAGGAGGAGGATAGTGATGGGTACATGAGGCCTCATGAAGCATTGCGACACATTACCCAAACTGTATCGATACGTGTCGGTACTGTGTTGCTCAATACTGACACCTGTTGGATCTTAACAATCATTACAGGCAGCTGCGCTGACATACTGATTTAATGACCTAGCCATGGCATAGAACTGTGTATGGATGTGTCCATACCAAACGATGACTGAAACGTCTATTATGGTGTCATCTATACACCAGGAGGGATCAGACTGCTACAGAGGTCCACGTGCTTGGGTTTGTTTATTTATGCAAATTTACCTGAATGCGACGATATTCCTGCTCGTGACAATTCGTTACTTTCAGCATAATGGCGACTGTGTGAGGATGTTTATGTACTTGTCTTTGAGGCAGGGAGGATTTTATTTATATATGTTGAGGTAAGAATCCCGATGACCGACGCGCTTCCTTATAAACACAGTTTGGTGATTGGCGAAACAGCAGCTGTTCACGTGACTTTCTTAACGCGATACACACACCGACACGGGGTTTCGCTCTGTGAGCTCGACACATGCGCCGACGCATCGGTGCTGCCAGACCCATCACTAGGGAATGCCCTCCCTGATCACCTGAGGGCTCCACAGTCTGCAGATGCTTTTAAACAAAAACTAAAAACCTATTTAGGAAAGCCTTTTGTTAAATGTCTTTTATAAGTTTTCTCTTAAGTGCCTTGTGTTTCAGTTAATTTTTAACTGTATTTTTAGGGCCTGAGCCCAAACCAGGGGCAAGGGCCCTATTGTTATTGCTTTGCTCTTTCTTTCTTTCTTATTGTTACACCAATTTAACACTTAATTTTACCCCCTAAACATGCTCAAAATTTGGCACGCACACCAGGTGTGGTAAAAAAGTTGATGAAATGGAAAAACCAAACCCCTCGGTCCAAAAATGGGCTCTGTAGCGTCATCTAGGCACAGAAAAGCACCTGCTGCGGCCCACAGGAATGTCACAGAGACACGGGAGGAAAGCCAAATTGTAGTACTCATCAAGACCTAAAAATCACACAGAGATATCTCTAGGCTAAAATCAACAGGAAATCAAGAAGTTGCATTTCAAAATTTAATTTAATGCCAAAATTTCACTTTACACGAAATGTATTTCCTCCCAGGGCGTACATGGTAGTGGCTTCAAAAGCTAATAGATGACTGAGGACACAATGTTGACCAAAATGACTTATCAGATTTTTCATTACTCGAATCGTTTGGATTTTATAAGCCCTGAAAGTTGAAGTGCTCCTCTCACTCCTCCCCTCACACTCAATGGAAATGAATGGGAAAAAAGGCACTCATGTCACACTTTGCCCCCCACGGTCTAAAGTATAAGTCTGACGCCTTTCTAACCTATGCCAATGGAAAAAGCACCCTGCTGGGGGCCCTCTCAGCTCTGGTCACCTCGGGTCCCTCCCGCTGGACCTGCTCTGTCACATCTCTCACTGGGGTTGCGGCAGTGATGGTGGCCTATGGTGCGGTCTGTTCTCCAGTTTTCTGGGTCACGGTTCTGGTCGTTTTTGGTGTGTGTTTTGTGTGGTTGTGTCTTCTGCTCGCTTGGGGTGGTGCGGTGGGTCTGTTTCTGGGTAGTGTGGGCAGTTGCTGTTTTGTTGGTGTTGCCTCTCTCTGCTGTGCTGTGCCTGGTGGGTGATGTGTCGGGGTGCCTGCGCTGGGGATGCTTGGTTGCATTGCCTGCAGTCTCTTCTGGCTCTGGGGCGCTGGGTGGGTGGCGGATGTGTGTGTCCCCGG
>OOFC01044242.1:0-16653 GCA_900323345.1 Pseudochromis fuscus | reverse complement strand
TGGATGAAAATTGACAAGAAAACGCAGCATCACATTTAGCGTTAGCCTAGCTTCTCTTGAGTGGCTGTGGGTGTGTGTCCGTGTGTGTGTGCGTGTGTGTGTTCGTGTGCGTGCCTGCGTGGAGCGTGCACAAGGTGCGCTTGTGTTTCGGGTGGGGGTGGGGGCACAAAAAAAATATTTGCACCGGGGCCTATACCCATGATGTTACGCTAGTGCAGGGGTAGCCAACTCCGGTCCTCGAGGGCCCCCTATCCGGCATGTTTTAGATGTGTCCCTCTTCCAACACACCTGATTCAAATGATCAGGATCGTTATCAGGCTTCTGCAGAGCTTGATGATGAGCTGATCAATTGAATCAGGTGTGTTGGAAGAGGAAAACATCTAAAACATTTCTGATGCTAGTCGATATTGCTGTGAATAATGACTTCATTAAGAAAACTTTCAGCAACAAACTAAAGCTCCACACCGTCTCTTACCTGAGAAAACTCCATGACTTCATCCAGAGTCACAGAAAACACAACAGTTAAAGACTAATCTCAAAAAAATTGGTGAAATGCCCCTTAATTTTTTATACTCTGATGCTTTCCCATTAGCGTGCGGTGCAACCTTGCCGACACAGTGTCAGCCTGCTGACCAGCACTGAGTGTGAATCATCCTCGATGGCAGGGAGTTTGAGTTATTAAGTACCAAACGAGCTCTTGCAGGGGTGTGCCTCGTCTTCGTGTGCTGGATCTTTTGTAGCTCGTCTCCAGCTGGAGAGCAAGAAAAAGACAGAAAACTTGTCATCCCTCATCATCATTGTTAATGTCACCGAGCCTCTTTACAAGCAAGCTGCTCATGTTGTCACCTCCTCTGCTGCCCTGCAACAAGTGGTAGAAAACAAGCGATGGTGGAAGAACAGGGAGGATCCTCCGTCCTCTTATTAGCACATATCAGTGAGGCATGAATGAACAAATCCATTTCGGAGATTATTGGAAAGGCACCATGCTTTCAGACAGCTGATTTGTTTTCCCACTTCTTGACGTAGCTATCTGAACTCGGGTTCACCTAATATTGGTGAGATGACAGTTTAAGCAGATACCACATTCATTTATGGATGGCTGCACTTTGTGATTACCGCGGGGAGAGCGTCGGGAGGGCTAGGTAGGACAGTTATTTTCAGACCCATAAAGTCTGGAGTGCAGGTCTGTGGAATAATCCACCACCCCAAAGGCCTCGCTACCTCCAGCGCAATAACAGCCTGTCTCCGACCTTAAAAATAGCTGGACGCTGGAACTCTCATTATAACCATCCATCCCTGCAGTGGAAAACGTCTGACAGAGGGAGGGAAAATAAAGTTTGTTTATAAACGAGGCACATGTGCCCTGCCAATATTTTTAGTGAATGATTTCAGTATTTTACATGTCCAAGTAGTGATAAGTGCAGGATGCTGTATAAAACAACTGGAAAATTGAAAAGGAAGTTTTTAGTCGGGGGGGGCTTCACTTCACTTCACTTCACTTCACTTTTTGGTTTCAATGGTGGAAATAAATATGTTTGACAAATTGTAAAAACCTTGTAATGTTATCGAAGAAAAACCGTCAAAATCATTCATTTACGAAGTGACGAGAGAGCTACAAACATGTACGATGTTGTGTTTTGCCTGAATGATCCCCTGTTTAAACCAGCGTGTCTGTTCTCACATCAAATAGATCACAGCAGATCAGCCTCCATGCTAAGCTGTTGGGAGCTGTTATAATCGGATCAACTTTCGAGGGTCACAAAAGAGAGAGTGTGAGAGCGAGGTGGGACCCTGGGCTGGGAGTTGGTGTGTATAGGTGTGTTTTTGTGTGTGTGGGGGGGGCTGTAGCTGAGACTCGGCCCTGGGCTAAGTTCTGCTAAATTCACACCAGCTGTAGTGATGTCAGGAGGCAGTGTGTCGATTATTCCGGCTCAGAAGCTCGGGCCAGGCTTGTGTGTAAATCTGTGTATTCAGGTGCGTTTTGTGAAGTCATCTCGCACAAAGTGGCCAAACTCGGGGGTCCGCGGGGAAGCTGAGGGATCCCGGGCCAGAACTTTCTTCTTCTACTGTGCGCCCATCATTTCTCTGACTGTCTCAGTGTCTCCAGCAGCTTCTTCCTCTGGTTGAGTTGTTGTTCCCTGCTGCAAGGCAGACGCTTCCAGTTTCTGACTTCTTGTCACTTTCCCACACTCCGGGTGTGTGTCAGTGGAGAGGGGCTTTGTTTCCAACTGTGATGGCCATCTCACCATGAAACCTCCTGTCTGGAGTCTCACACAATAATTTAGATCCTGACTCTGTATCCATGTGTCACAAGCATCAGGAAGTGTGGACCCACAAGAAAACGTTATCTGTACATTTTTTGTCTGATTTAGATTTTATTCTCTGTTCAGTGTCTTTGCTTTGCACAACTTCAGAGATCATCATCGTGAGAGGCTTCACAAAAGGTTTTTATGCAAACCATTGAGCCATACTTTTATTATGAGGTTGTGTTTTTGCCGGGGTTTGTCTGTTTGTTGGTTTCCAAATTAACTCTAAAAGTTACAGATTGATTTTGATGAAATTTTCAGGGATTGTCCAGATGGGGATAAGGAACAAATGATTAGATTTTGGAAGTGATCTGGATCACCGTCTGGAACAAGGAATTTTTTGAAGGATTATTTAACATTGGGAGATAGGACCATATGCCACATTTATGCATATGACTCCACCAAAAATGGTCAAGACACTTTGAAAAAATAATATGATCCAGAATATGAAAAAATTGATCTTTGAAACTTGCATCATAAAAAAACAAATGAAGCTAGAAACATGCAACAGACATCTTTAAACAGCCACGACGCTGTGGAGCTAATATTGATATAAATAAACACAAGACTAATACTAGTAATATCTTTGGTGGAAGTCACAATATGGAAGGAAATGTTGTGCTTGGTGGAGGTCTGTGCTCTCCCAGTGCTTTTCTAGTTTTTTTTTTTTTTTTACTGAAGAAGAAGAAGAAGTTTCATTGTCATTGTTCATACATGCATACATATCAGGATCAGGATCAACTTTATTGTCCCTTGCCGGAAATTTGTATTGAACAGTAGTGCTGCCATAACAGTGTAAACAGACTGACACAGACGTACACATACACGAAACAATGCAAAAAATAGTAGCGATGAGGGTCAGCGGTCACCGTCACAGTCATACATGGAATTGCACATAGCCCAATAATGCACATATCACAAGGTGTTGCAGCCTTTTTTTGATGCTCATGAAGGATCATAGCACCATAGAAAGTCAACAATAAAGTGTAAGAGTGCTAAAGTGGCAAAAACAAGGATCCTAAAGCAAATTGTCAAATAAAACCAAGTTTATGGTGGGATAAAATAATGAATAAGTAAAAACATGAAGACATATAAAGGGGGCATGTGACACACATTATGGGGAGACCACAGAGGGCACTGCCATTCTACAGAAGAGCACTTGGGAGGTCAGTGCCTTGTTCAAGGGCACCCCACTAGCACCTCCCCAGCCACCAGTCCACACTCCATGCTTCACCCCAGGTGCCACCCGTAAGAAGTGGGCTCGTCCGGGATTTGAACCCGGGACCTCTCGCACCCTAAGCGAGAATCATGCCCCTAGACCAACGAGCCAACATGAAAGGACCCATCATGTGTCTGCATCAGTTGTCGGTCATTAACGCCTCCACATTACATGTTTGCATTGCAGTGACAAAGCCTGACAGGTTGTAGTAATCATGATGATCATAGAGGTGGGGAGGAGGTAGCAGGGCATGAACAGGTTGGCAAGAGAGTGGATTTGGGAAAATCTGGGATGTTCCTGTTTCCAACTGATGATCAATATCATCGTGTAAACTTAACAAAGTTTTTGATCAGGATTTCCCACAGACTGTGTAAAGAAATGGACGAAGCAGTTGGGTCTCAAAAGTGAAGCCAATGCAGAAGAGCAAAAAAAGTGTAATACTCCCAATGGCCACTAGAAGTCATTCTGATGTCATTAGCTAAAGTCCACTCTTCTTCTCAGTGATCCATCTGAAAATCACTTCATCATCAAGTAGATATTAAGCATTGCATTGAGACCAGCCCTTAACTCGAGTCCACATTGGACAGTGTCCTCAGGTTCACGGGTCAGACCCTGTCTCCTCACTCCTCCCTCCTTATCCCAGTACGGTTCTTCCAGCTCCAAAAACCAACATGGCGACATTCAAAGTCCAAACTCCTGGCTTCACGATACAAGCCCACAAACCAGTGGGTGTGTCAAATGTTGTACAGATCGTAACATCCTTTGTACATTTGTGCCTTTAGATTTGAATAATAATAATCACAAATAATAAAAATAAAACTTCAGCATTCAGTATTGTGATTTTATTTTAAGGTTATTATTCCCATATTTTAAGAGTGATTAACTGGAGTTTAACCATATATGTAGGAGGTCCCCCTTCCCAGTAATCTAATATTCACTAAAACACAACATATTGTCTAGATGAGGAATAACTGCCCCCCCACTGCTCCGATACTTGCGGTTAGTTGCACCATCTGTATTTAAGGAGAATAGGGTTTCATAATGTATTTTCATGAAGAGTGAAACTTTCTCACATTATTACTCATGTAGAGCTACCCGTGCAGTCGTACACAGTAGGAGTCCTGGATGAACCATCACTGACTCACTATCTTTGCCGTTTTCACATGTATTTAAATGTAAAAAGCAGAACCAGGCGCAGCACGTTTGGCTCGCACGACTATAAAAATCTGTCTTCAGCGAGAAAGCAACTGAGTGATGTTGATAGGGGTGTGCTGCGCGGCTGTCCGTTCGCCGCCCACACTGGGAAACTGCTGAAATCACAAAGGCAAATCTCCAGTTCATTTAGTCATAGGACAGGAGCAGGAAATGATTGTACGGATGGGATGTTGACATTACTAAAAGTTTGTTACTCTAACCTTATTAATTGAGGAACAAAGTCTCACAATGAGCACAGTAGGTGTGTGTGTGGGTGTGTGTGTGCAGGGGTGGGGGGGGTGAGGGCCATGCAAAGGTTATGCACCACTGTAACAGATGAAAAGAAAATACCCCAGAGCATTGGGTTACAGTAAATCTAATTAGAGGATTACTGTTGTGATAAGGACGGGAAAGCTTGCTTAGCTGTTTGTACTCTGGTTCGACTTCAATTACACACTGGGTTGGTCTTGATGTAATGCATATAATTATCTTGTAATTACACCTTTTGAGGCTGTTTAGTAATGCAATATGCCATTTTGAAACTGCAAGTTAAGGCTGCAGTGTTGGATGGAGCTAGGAAACAAAATGGCAACTTAAAGATGTAATCTGGAGCTCTGCTACAAGCGATTCTTAATTATAATATTACAGGGGATTGAAATGAGTTCAATTCAATTTTACTTGTGCTAGAAAATCAGTATACACTATGTCCTTGGTGCTTATTTGGTCAAAATTGCAATACCAACAATATGACATGTCCTGCAGCGTGGAGCACATCTAAATTTGGTGTGGCCCACTCCTGCTGTGAGTCCATGAACACATCTTGCACCACACTAACACCAGAGTAAAAACACAACCCTGAAAAGCAGTCAGCTGACTTACTGTTGTTATAGCGATGCAGAAATCCCACTACGAGAAGTGTCTCATACAATAAAATGTAATATGAATGTTAAACTCACCACTGCGTCTTCATTGCTGCCAGAGAACAACCTCCTTTGGTCATGAGTTCAATCCCCGGCTCCCCCTGTCCACATGTCAAAGTGTCCTTGGGCAAGACACTGAACCGTAAGTTGCTCCCAATGGTGGCTAGCGCCTTGCATGGCAGCTCGGTAGCCATTGGTGTGTGAGTGTGTGTGTGAATGGGTGAATGAGTTGCCTTGTAAAGTGCTTTGGGACCTAGCTAAGGTGATGAAAAGCGCTATATAAATGTACTCCATTTACCATTAAATTAAGTGAAGTCTCTGCCAATCTCCATATCTCTCTATTTTTGAAAATATTATTTAACCCTCTAACACTGAGCGTATCACCGGTGATACAGAGTGACTAGCATAAACCAAATACTGTAATTCCTCGGCCATAAGCATTAGCAATTGTGATCGTGATTGTAGTTGATTCTGAAAGCCGACAAGTGGAGCATTTTGTATATACATTACGGCAGTAATGCAGGGAAATGGAGTCATGCATCGTTCTGTACATATTACCTACATTACGGTAATATAGTAGGCTCCACTGTCGACTTTAAGAATCAGCTGGAGTCAAGTGGTCAATGAATTACAGTGATTAGATTGACACGTCACTTCCTGTCAGCAGCTAAATGTTCAGAATAAAAGAGTTCATGCTTTCTGATTGGTTTGTGGGTGAGACACAACACAGCAGGGCTATATGATTTATTTACCTGGTGTTTTTCCCTAGTTAATCTTTTACTTTATTTTTTTACTTTTTTGGCCCATTTTTGAGTCCTACCGGTACCGCGGTCCATGTGACATGTAGTTATTATTATCTTATTATGACTCTCTATTGTTACATTGGTGTTATTAATAGTCTATAAAACTTCAAATGAGCTAAAAAAGGATGTTTTTAAATTAATGCCCAACTAATTGAACTATTTATCAGGCTATTTAGACTTTAGCTATTTCACATTGAAAAAATCTGGCAGCAGTTCCTGACTCTGTCTTCATTCACCTCATGGGGTAAACAGTGGTTACAGGACTACTGTATATATATATATAGCTATCACTGCCTCGACCCCCCTTTTTTTTTCAGTCCCCTCCACAGAGCGCGAGGGGAGCTACAAATCACTGTGTGGACGCTGAAATGCAACAAATGAAGAGTAACCCTTGGGGGAATAATTGGTGAGCAGACGCCCACTGTTCGGGTGGAAAAAAAGTTTAAATCGGTGGTTGGTCCATAGTTAATCACCGGTTGGTTGATAGTTAATGCTGTGTGGGGAAAATGCCTTGTATCCATCATTCATAGGATATACAATGTGAGCTTTTTGAGTCAGTTACACGATGTAGAATTAACCCATAAAAAACAGTGATGAAAGATGTGAAAAAGTCCTTTAAATGTTCCATATATAGCTTCATCCTCGAGTTCAACTCATGAAGCCGACTAAAGCATGTGTGAATATGTGTAACCATGGCAACTAACAACTAGTTCATTTAAAAACCAACAAAAACAACAACTTTTTGAAGGTAGTTTTAAACCCATTTAACAATTCCAGTGTTTAAATAATATGTACTTTATCACATTTAATCTGTTCTGAGCAAATTTCTTGGAAAAATTGATATTAAAGTAAAGAAACTATCACTATGACATGTATGTTAATCTGGCTTTAACCTCAGGAGAAATGGATCTGGGTTCATATGAGTTGAAGTTGAAGCCATGCCCTTTAAAATGCCTGTTTCTCTGATGTCACCCAAATATCTCAAGTCTGAGATTTTAACAAATATGTTCAAAGATAACAAAGTCTTTTTTTATTGGAGGAATTCAAATTGCAGTTGGACTTTAAGTTACTTTTTCTACTATTTGCTGTTACAAGATTTTAAAACAGCAAACCCAGAAGGATCGTGAAGTGCTCTGGGGTTCAAATCCATACTGTGGCTTTTAAAAACAATGATATCATCCAGTCCATGTGATAGAACAACTCATCGTTAGACTTATTTTGATAAGACTGAAAGGTCACCCGGGGATGTCCTGTGTTAGCGGAGGTGTGTTTGGATACGCTCACTCGGCCCATCCTGTGACGTGCTTTCTGAATAGGTCTCCGTGGAGACAGGATGACAGAAAAACCATAGTGTTCCTGTTCCTCCTGACTCCAGTTCAGCTGAGATCAGGATCACATTTGCTGACCCCATAAAAATAAAATAGATACCAACGGGCCGCCATGCTGCAGAGGTGTGGTCGTGGTGATGACAGCGGTCTATCCATGTTGGCAAGGAGGCTTTGGCTACAGGACGCTGCTGTAATCTCCTGCTTGGTGGTGATGAGAGATGAACTAAGAGCTAAAAAGGAGATTTCAGTATCGTTCTCTCTTTTCACATGAGGAAGACTCACAGGGTTTTTTGAAGAGCTTCAAACATTTTTAATACTTCTGAACAAGCTCAAATACAAAAGTCCAACCTTGAAATATCATCATTAGCATAACGTAGCTGTATCAAATGTATCACATCATGATTGTTTCTGTAGCTTTTTGTGTGAACTTTTAACCAGGATGTAGCACACCATACCAGAGTATAGTATACCAGAGGATCCAGCTGTACTGATGTTATAGATCACGGGTCTGCAATCCTGGTCAGGAACCGCTATCCTGCATGTTTTAGATGTTTCCCTCTTCCAACACACCTGATTCAAATGACCAGGATTATTATCAGGCTTCTGCAGCTTGATGATCATTTGAATCAGGTGTTGGAAGAGGGAAACATCTAAAACATGCAGGATAGCGACTCTCGAGGACCAGAGTTGCAGACCCCTGTTATAGACTGAACCTTAAACTGTATATAGAAGGATGAAGATACCATAACATCACCTGTTGGTTTGTAGATTCATATTTTTGAAGCCAGGAGATCATGTTGGTTAAGAGCCAGAAGTGACCATATTTGGATATGAACAGAGGTGTGAGAGGTTGGGTTTGACCCTTGAAACTGAGGACTCTACCCAATGTGTATGAGTTCACCAGTGAGAGCCTGAGAGCTGTCAATCAAACTAACCACGCCCCTGAATGTTCCTCTTTTTGAATCCTTATATCGACTAAATGATGAGATGATTTTCAGATGGACCAGCAGATCAGTAAGAAGAAGAACTGAATAATTCAAGTCCACTGGAGCCAGAGTTTTTTGGAGCCAGCATCTAGTGGCTGTCGGAGGTATTGCACCTTTTTGCACTTCTGCATTGGCCTCATTTTCAAGACCCAGTTGCTTTGTCCTTTTCTGTGTGTGCTCTATGGACTGAATAGTTTTGTCATCTTGTTAACACTATCACCTGTCATGTAAGATTTCTTTTTAACGGTATCACATCCTCTGATCTTGCACAAACGTGATCATTTGTTCCTTGGGTAGAATTAATTGAGATCTGGTCTAGTTTTTCTTCAGTGCAGCAAACAGACAGACAAACACAAGTGAAAACATAACCTCCTTGTCAGAGGTCATAATCATCAACCACCATTCATGGTGAGAATCCTGACTTTCTCAGGAAAACACTGATACGTTTCCAGGAACTTTCAAATCTCAGGGAAAACTTTACCCCTGGCGATGACATTTAGCTGTACGTGTGATATCCCGGTAACCTCTGAGTTGTACTGAAAACAAAAAAAAAAAAAACATGGAAACCGTTGTGCAGTTAGTGTGTCTGCATACAGGATTATATGGAAGCCTCAGATGCCCATTGTGATCCCTGTACAGCAGCGGTGTAATCATAATCTGACAGAGCCATTAATGTTTACAGCACATCATGGTGGACTTGTCAGTGTTTGACTTTACTCTGCCATTTAATATAGGATCAAGCAAAAGGATAAGAGGTCACGCTCACCCCCAGGAGGCATATCTGTATACATGCCTGGCGAGGTTTGCGGTGTGGAAACCTCGCCGCCACCAAGGCTCCTTGGCACAACCCCTGCATTCTTTTCTTGACCATCACCCTTGGATTCCTCAGGGGCACTGCCCTTAAACAGTATACCGCTGTCCATCTTGCCAGTTTACTGACTTAAATTCCTGCATGGTTTCCACCCTCCGCCCTATGGTCAAAAGCAACATCCTTTTGCCAGTCCTTGAGTTGAATGACTCTTCCCAGCGGTTATGAGGCAGTTTATCCGTGCTGGCACCGCTGCCAGCAATGCCAGCGTCCATGTTACTGCTGGTGTTATATTACCATTGTCTCCAGACAGCGCCTTTTAAACATTAGCAGAGCCCTTTTTTTATTGGGTGTGTTGAGTTACGACTGATGCAGCAGTGAGACGGAGCAACTGTGCTGGTGTACGGATTAGTTCACACAAAGGATGAAACTTTGACCTGCTTCGCACACCGTTATCACATCACAACCTGTCTTTTTCTGGGGGTGGGGGGGGTGATTGAAGAGAAATCTGTCTGCTGTTTGATTTGAGGCTACGAAAACAAAACTCTCTGGCATGCCGCCAAAGAAAATTCATACGTGTCACTAATTGTCAAGAAAATCTGGCTGCTGGACATATCTATTTAATACGGACAGTATCCAAAACAAACACTGCCACTGCTGACATGGAGATATGTGCTGTCTGCACTGAAGTGCCAACCTGACGAATACCCAAGCCCTACCCTGCTGCAAAATACCGAGCTTAAGTTTCTTTAACTCTTTTACTGCACGATTCAGTCCCCATGTTGAACAGCAGCTTTTTTATTGCACATCTTAAGGTTATATTGTAACAACCTTCTCCAGATTTGTCTCTCTGGTCCATTTTACACTGAACATATAAGTGTCATGTATTCAGACTGAATGCAGGTGATTTTTTTTGTCATTTTTTAGCTTTTTGCCTCCAAATTAAAGATCCTGAGAAGAAACAAAGGGAGACATGGTATAAGACATCATGACCTTTCAGCTCCAGTGCGCTCATGTTGACTTGGCAGTAGTCCTGTCAGGTGGGGTCGACCCTCCTCTACATCCAGATGGTGGTGTTAACCCTCAATTATATAAAAAAGATCGACATGGTCACAAGCAAGTACCAAAAAGTGCAGCACACAATAACTTGATGGCCAGTATAACCATGTTCACACCAAACAGGAAGCAAGTTTTTTGTGTTACTTGCATGAACATGGCCACTGGACTGATTTTGGAGATGTTGCCATATGCGAATATTCACCCTCAACCGCCAGTAGGGGTACTACCTCCAGAAACCGTGATGACCACCACTTTTGCCATCAATGATGAACAAAATCGCAAGTATTTCTGCTGTCAGAGCCCTGTCCTTCCCTCATGGTGGTCTATTTCAGTGTTTCCCAACCCTGGTCCTCGGGGAACACTATCCTGCAGGTTTTAGATGTTTCCCTCTTCGAACACCTGATTCAAATGACCAGCTCATCATCAAGCTCTGCAGAAACCTGGTAACGATCCTGATCACTTGAATCAGGTGTGTTGGAAGAGGGACACATCTAAAACATGCAGGATAGTGTTCCCCGAGGACCAGGGTTGGGAAACACTGGTCTATTTGATAATAATTTCATGATACAGTTAATACTAGACCTCAAAGTGGTGTATATTTTGGGGGGTGTGGCTGGTTTGATTGACAAGCTTGGTCTTAAATGTTGCTGTAGATGCCCCTCACTGATCCCTAGCTCCACCCTTTTACCCAAATATGGTCACCTGTGGCTCCAAAAAAGACCAAGATGATGGTCAGTCCACAAATCAGTGGGTGTAACCACTGAGGCTCTGTCAGTGTTATATATACAGTCTGTGGTGGGAGTGCATCTACAGTGGTTTGAACACGGCTCCTGATCTGGATTTTAGGAATCAGATAACGACTAAATCCACCCAAGGTGATTAAGTGTAACTGCGGTTACTTTGCCTGTCTCTGTTTGTCTCCTTCTGTGCTGTAAATTAGAGCAGAGGGCAGCATACAGCAGTGACTTTACTTCTTTCTCATGAATCATTCATGAAGTTTTGGATGGCAGAGACATACTTTTATTATTACCTCATTTTAAGTTCGAGCGCCGAGATCAAAACCCAACGATTTCCCAGCAGAGTCTCGGAAAGTCGGTGCGAGAGGAGAAACAACAACAATCCAGATCGCTGCTGACCCGCACACACTGGAGGACCACCCGCCAACACGCAGACATTCAAAATGATGTGACAGGCGCTGTCTCGGCCCGGCCGCCAAGTGCACACATCAGGGATTTGAAGGGAGGTGTAACACCCATGCAGTCATCCACATCTCACCGATCGCTTCCAACATCTCATTAATGTGTTAAGTGTCCGTGATATGAAAATGGTGATCGCCTAAAGTAAAATGAAGTTGCACTGCTAACATGCATTTGCTCTTACACGAGACAGGCAGGGGCATGCATTTTTAATCTTCCAAGACTCCCGATGTCAGTTCCAAAAAAGTAAAACCAGAACAAGCAGGGGCCGTATGACAAAAGCCTCTAGCTTAATAGAAGACGGAGTCGGCGTGCAGACGGCGGGCGCAGAGCCTGCTTCGCTTTTTTGGATCCATCAGAGTCTTCAGCCTCAAGGTGAGAGCGAGCTGGGTGTCTGGTCTCTGCTCTCCTCACTCAGCCTCTTCATCCTCTCGGCTCTCAGCTGTTGAGATGTGTTTCATTTGGAAACCAAAACAAAACCAGCAACACATGTACAGACTGATGCACAAACCTGCAGTTGCCATGGTTACACGTGTAAAATAATATAAATCAGAAGTTGCTCCACCGATCGTGGGCTTTGGATAACATATATCTAAATATTTACTGTTGCCCTGTCGCCCTGTTGCCACCGCAACTCTAACTAAGGGATAAAAAAAATAAAATAAATAGATAAATCACCGTGCCTACACACTACATCTGCATTACATGTAACAACTTGATGGCAAATTGATTCATCTTTTTCTTTTCATTTTAAACAATCGGAGTTTAGTCATCTCAGACACTGGCAAAATGTAAAGATGACAAACCCTTTCTCCTAATTCCTTCTGTTGGGGGAAAAAAGTCGCACCAAATAAACCACAGTAAAGACTTGACGAAATGTTATAGGCAGCCACAGGGAGAAAAAAAAAAAAAAAACACCTATTACTCAGAGGCAGTGACTTTGCACTTCATTCAAGAACTACATGTGTTACCAAGTGTTTATGAGTCCCAGTGAGTGGCCTTGTGGGATGTGGGAGTGGAGGACAAGGGCACAACAAAAGGGAGCAGTCTGCTTTAATAGGTGTGTGCTGGGAGAGACGGACAAGTTACAAGTCTCAGACTGGCCAGTTTGTGGTGTTGAAAAGCGAACTGGCAGCGTCCACAGGCCGGGCCAGTGATCCAGTGATTACCGTATTAAAAAACCCATCAAACAAAAAAAATACTCTTAATACTTTTAAAGATACAGAAGCCAATTGTGCATTAAATCCAGAAGTTAATCTACAAAACTACTTTACGGACGACACACAAGCGAGGGAGAGAAGTGATAATGTGTGGTGTGTCGCTGTGTTTAACAGTGAGGCTGGTGCTTCTGCTCGTCACATGTTGTTTTCATTCATTATCTGCATGCGGCCTCACCACAGAGTCACATCAGCTTGTCATGCAACAACCAGTGTCCATGAATCTTGTGCAGAGGGTGGCAGACGGCTGAGCGAACTCACTCCCTTTCTGTCTCTGCTGGTTTACTGCTTTGCATTTTGTTCACCCTTGCACATCATTTGGAAAGATGAAGATTGGAGTCCTCTGAGACATGAGGTGGACCTCCACAGTAGCATCCTGCAAAGTGTGTCTAAGATGCACAGTCGGCGAAAAAGGAAAAAAGTGAAATAATGTGAGTGTGTGCTGAGATTTTTCAATTTGGTTTCCGTGTGTGTGTGTGTGTGTGTGAGTGTGTGTGTGTGTTTGGCAGCTGTACCTGATCAGTTCAGCCTCAGGGACTGAACTCCACACCTCCCCCTGGAAGCTGACGTCTGTGATGGAGTCCCTCAGTACGAGCATGCTTCGGAGGCTGAAGTTCATGTAACAGATCCGGGCTGGATCTGTAAACCTGACACACAAACACAGCAAGTCACAGCACACACCAACATCACAAACTCACAGAGACACACACTGTAGCTTCTCTTCTTTCATTATTCTACTTTCATTAAATAGATTTGATTATGTCCAGGTATTTATGTGCTTATTTAAAAACTTCTTCAAGGCTGTATGTGATGTCACTGGATCTAAATACAGTGCAGAAAACTCATCTTATTCCTAAATACTGATCTTTAAAATAGACATTTATTAGTTATTTATTTATTGTAAAGAAAGATGTTTCTCGTGTGTGTGTTTTTACACCGTTTTACTCACCTGATCCGGTTGACCTGTCGACCTCTGAGGCTCCTGGAGCTGCTGAGCCGTGTCACGTTGCTCCAACAGATGTGACACAGAAAAAGAGAGGGACACACGACCAATAAACACGACAGACAAGAAGCTGTGAAAGCTCCGAGTGTGGCTCATATTTTCAAGTAGTAACGACCGGGGAGGTGTTAACCGAGCTGATACAGTTAAGCAGAGTCAGCTCTGTTCAGCATTTTCTTCCTGCTGTAAACATAAACTAACAGGGGAAGGTTTGAAAATAACAAGCTCATACGACTAAGATATCGTCTCCAAAAGTCAGTCCTGAGGCAGAATTCTCCATCATGGAGGCAGAAATTTTACATCAATTAATCAGGAAGATGATGATGATGGGAAAATTGTTTTTTCTTTTCACAACTTTTTTCATAAATTGTTAAATATGCATCAAATGTTTGTTTTAGGCTGATAGTGTGGAGGCTCTGTGTGAGTTTATCTTCAGCAGTGAGGGACTGGGCCACAGGAGGGAGATTTCAGGGTCCATACTTTTTCCAGACCCTAATTTCCAGACTTCTCGGTTAAAAAAAAAAGATTCAAATAATTTGTGACATTTGACTAAATACCGTATTTTCCGGACTATAAGCCGCTACTGTAATTCCTCGACCATTTGCGCTAGCGACACGATTCCAGCTAATTCTGAAAGACGACAAGTGGAGCTTCTGTACACTACCGTAATGTTTGTAATATATATGGAATACTGCATGTATGGAATGCTGCACGTCTCTGCATGACTCCATTCCCTTGCATTACTGCCGTAATGTATGTAATATACCGTATTTTTCGGACTATAAGCCACTACTTTTTTCAGACGCTTTGAATTTAAACAGCGGTGTTTATCATGTATCGGCGGCACGAAGCTTGTTGGCTTTTTACAAGCTAGCAAGCTCCATGCCGCCGATACATTTAGCGTCGTCACATCAGACCCAGTCAGAGTGGACCACATGAAACTGTTCGAATAAATTCAATAGCGGCTTATAGACAGGTGTGCTCAATAGTCCGGAAAATACGGTATACAAAACGCTCCACTTGTCAACATTCAGAATCAGCTGGAATCACGTCGCTAGCACAAATGGTCGAGTAAATACACTAAGTTGGTTTATGGTAGCCACTCTGTATCACCGGTGATACACTCGGTGTTAGAAGGTTGATCCTTTGGGAGATCCCTCAGGGAAATTGGGGGAGTCTGGTCTCATTGAAGAACACATCTGTCAATTAAACTAACTCCACCCCTACATATCCCTCTTTTTGAAGCCTAATGTCTACTTAATGATAAATTCAATAGCGGCTTATAGACAGGTGCGCTTAAAAGTCTGGAAAATACGGTAGATGTGTATCATGTAAATAAATTATGAAACTCATCATTTGTTTTCATTTTTCTTATAATATGAGTATTTTTCCATACAATAGTTTCCATTTTTCATACTTTCTATACTAGTGTAGCAACCATGGACTTTTGTAGCCACTGACGTTTTGTTAAGTCGTACAGATGAATACATACTCATGTATGTCAGAAGAAACACCTTTTACTAGTGTTTCGTGTTATTTCTTCTTGCCCACCCCTTCTTTTTCAGAGCAGGTGGTATGGTCCAGGCAGGTACCATGTGGTCAAGGTCAGAGATTGAAGAAGTGGGAGTTCGCTGTGTTACTGCAGCTTTATTTCTTCTTTTCCTTTTTAAACTTCAGCTGGTTTGGTCAAATCCTTCAGAGTTGATTTTTTTCTTTTTGATTTTGACAGTAAATGCTCCCATCCTTGCCCCTACCCCTGCATAAAGACCTGCTTCTTTAAGATCATCTTTACAATGTTGTGGCTCCTAACCCCAACATCTGCCTCTCATATGGGTCACAGCACAACAGCACAGTCCAGTCCAACGATTTGAACTCAGGGTCCTCATTAAATGACTTCATCCTGTTTATATTCTGCTGCTTTGATGAATTTTTACTCATTTGTATTGGTTTATGTAATAATGTGCAAAACCATTCATTGCAACCCTCCTACTTCCTTTTTCCTGCAGTGCCAAAGAATTTGCATCACCTCACACCATCACTGTGAGAAAATAAAACAATCAACAGGAGGAAATTAACAGGCAGCAATTACAGAGATGTAGTATGTGGTGTCCTGCATCACTCAGATACGATCCTGCATAATCACACAGTGTATTTCTTTAATTACACTATGTTTAGGATTCCTGCTGCATGACACCGGTGAGTTTTCTCGATCTAATGAAAGAGTGATTACTTCTCCATTATCATTATGATCATTAAAAAAACGTGAGTGCACCTCCGACTTGCTCACACACACACACACAGACACACCTACACCGTCGTACACCCAGGGGCAATCTGTGGAAACATGCCCCCGACTATCTTGATCTCATGTGTGAACAGAGGTTTGGCTCCCCTCTGTTTGGGCTTGTATCACACGAAGTCCCAAAGAGAAACGTTTCGAACATGACCTCATCAGGCAGAACAAAAGACAGAGGGAGGCAGACAGAGACAGAGAGAGAGAGAGAGAGAGAGAGAGAGATGGGGGGCTGGGAGAAACAGGGCTGCCTCAAGGGAGCCACGGCTAAAGCCTCCGTCGATGTTTTAGAGATTAGGATTTGGGAAGTAAATATGTCTAATT